>QXEO01001139.1:0-228138 GCA_007115705.1 Dactylis glomerata | reverse complement strand
TTTTCTCTAGCAAACACTCAGAATGAAAGGTTTTTTTGATGAGTGGCGTGGTTTGATCAATTCCTTTGTGACTGGAGGTAGTGTTGCCATCAAAGTCAATGACGACGTTGGTACATACTTTCAGACTTTAAAAGGTCTGAGGCAAGGTGACCCCTTATCGCCAATGCTATTTAATATAGTGGCTGATATGCTTGCCATTATGATCGAACGCGCAAAGAATGATGGTCTCATTGAAGGGGTTATTCCTCATCTGGTTGATGGGGGATTATCCATCCTTCAATATGCCGATGACACGATTCTATTTATGGAACATGACCTTGAGAAAGCACAGAATCTGAAACTTATTCTTTTAGCGTTCGAGCAACTATCAGGTCTAAAAATTAATTTCCATAAAAGTGAATTGTTTTGTTTTGGTGAGGCTCAAGACGAGGTCAATGCATACGCTGATTTATTCGGCTGTGGGCAGGGACAATTTCCTATGCGGTATTTGGGTATTCCGATTCGTTATCGGAGACTTACACTTGCCGAATGGAAACTCGTCGAGGAGAGATTACAAAAACGCCTTAGTAGTTGGAAAGGTAAATTGCTGTCCCTGGGAGGGAGGCTGATACTCATTAATTCGGTACTATCTAATATGGTACTACATATGATTTCATTCTTTCTCTTGCCTAAAGGAGTCTTGCACAAACTGGATTATTACCGGTCTAGATTCTTTTGGCAAGGGGACAACGAGAAAAAGAAATACCGATTGGCTAAATGGAGTGTCGTATGTTCTCCTAAAGACCAGGGTGGGCTTGGTATTCATGACCTTGAGGTCAAAAATACAGCTCTACTGGGGAAGTGGTTATTTAAACTACTTACTGAGGAAGGGACATGGCAAACCATTCTTAAGAGGAAATATATTGGTCAAAAAGCTTTATCTCAGGTTCTTTGGAAATCAGGGGATTCGCATTTTTGGGCTGGATTCATGGCAACGAAGAAGTTTTTCTTTGGTCTGGGTTCTTTTTCGATTAAGGATGGTTCGGAGGTACGGTTCTGGGAAGACAAGTGGCTTGGTAATGCCACTCTTCGGGAACAGTACCCGGCCTTATATAGCATTGTGCGTCACAAAGGCGATACTATCGCCAAAGTGTTGGAGACTTCTCCACCATTAGTGGCGTTTAGACGGGATTTGTCTGGGCAAAGACTTGTAGCTTGGAATGCTTTACTTCAGCGTTTGGCAAATATCCAACTACAAGATGGGCACGATGAATTCCGTTGGAACCTACACGAAACTGGCAAATTTTCAGTAGCTTCCATGTACAATGCTCTTATTTTACCTGATGTGCCAATCGATAAAATAAGTAGTAATAAGCTCTGGAAATTGAAGATTCCATTACGGATAAATGTATTTGGATGGTACCTACGTAAATGTGACACCCACGAATTTATAACAAATTCAAAGTGCCCGTTATGTAATCCATCACAATCCCAGAATCATTGTTGTGATTTACATAACGTAGTTGATATCACAGTCATAGATATTAATAGTAAATAAAGGGGATTACATAGGTGGTCGCACAGACCAAACCTTACATTATATCAATAGGCAGCGGAATAACACTTTGGGTCCATATTGTCAAGCTTCAACCGCACAGGCAGAGCCGACAGTAGGAAACGAGCCTAATTCGCACCGTCGTCAACGATTCCTTCTTGATTTTTCTCCTTCAAGTCTGGCCAAGTTAATAGCCAGGGACAGAGCCATGAGTACATTGGATGCACTCGCAAACCACCTCATAAATAAATGAATAGAGAATGCATAGTTCATATAGTGGTCTAAGCTCTAGGTTCATTTGCATAAAGCAAAATTTCCTTTCAAAGATCTTTTATTTAAAATGGTAGGAAAACATTTAGCTCTTTATAAATCCCTAGATGGAATCCCCCAAATGTCAATTCTTTTGTTCACCAAGTCACCTCCATGGTCATCGAAATTCATTGTCAAGTCACCTTTCTCAATCATTTTCAAAGTAAAACCTGATAACGGCCAAGTACAACCAATCCAACCGTCCATGACCGCGGACGCGGCTATTCGAATAGTTTTACACTCTGCAGAGGTTGTACACTTTACCCACATCATCCGACTACTCATCGTGTGGGCAACTTCCCTGCATAACGACATATGCCACGACAAGCAGCCGACCATTAATGTTTCACCTGCCCGCCTTAGCATAAACACTACCGCCTAGAGTTGTACCCCTCAACACCGGGGTTCAAGAAGCTGTCCGGAGTGTGCAAAGTTCCCAGCCGCTTGTCCCACCGGAATGCCACTAACCGAGGTAGGGTCCTACACCCGGTAGTCCATTTTCAATGAGGGCTCTTCGGCTTGTACCCCAACCACCTGAAAAGGAGGACCAGGCGAGCCTAGGCCGCAGCCACAGGGTGCCCTGGAAGAGGAGTCCCTGGTCGGACTTCCATTTACAGTGTGTAGGGTCTACACTAAGGAGAAACAAACTACTCCACTAAGCCCCGTCCCATACCAGGGTAATGTGGTCGCACTGTATAGTTGGTCCAGTATGGTACTTCACACATTTATCACTTTTGTCAAACCTTCATGTCACCTTCACCATGTCACCATTTTGTAAATAGTTTTCAAAGTCACCCTTGGGTAAGGTTGCCCATCTCCAAGGTTTGTATTTCAAAATCATCCTTGGGCAAGGTTGCCCCTTTCCAAGGTTTTTATTTCAAAATCTTCATGATCTTCATTGGGGTTCCCACCTAGTCATTTTCCATGAATGCCTTCAGCTCAAGCATAATCCTCATGAGGGCACAAGGATCTAGGTAGGTATATTGGATAGGCTTAGCTTGATGCTCTACTTAGCATCCACTAAGGAAAGGTTTCTCAAAGGTAGGCTAAGTTTGATGCCCTTAATGTCATCCACAAAAAGGTTGGATGCACTTGTCAAGAAAGACATCACTACTCATTTGCAACTTGGTAACAATTATTTTAGCATGCACTTTCATTTAAAAACATGTAAACATGCATTATAAAACTGGGTAATGGTATGATCAAAAGATGGCTTGCCTGGCTTGGCAATGTCATAGGCTTCTTCATCTTCATCTCGGGTTGGGTAGTCTCCATCACCATTGCTTGGTTGACTTCGGGATCCATTCTCCTTACTCTCGTTATCGTCTAATCACAGGAAAGTAAATAAGCATACAATCACCACACAATTCACAAACAACACATACTCACTATAAGGATACTTGGGTAAGAGAAATGATCTAGGAAGTCTATGGAGAGGGGTTTCGACGATCATTGAGTTCCGATGGATGAGATGATTGGGTTGTTGTATCTAAGTAGGGTTTATTTATTTTGGATCATGAAAATATCTCCTACAAGTCCTTATTGACTGAGTTCATGGACTACAAGTAGGTATTCAAGATTAGGGTTCAACCAAAGAGGCTTCATAGGATTTGGAGTCTTTTTCTTTTATCGAAGCTATTTCTAGTTTGCAAGTATTTAGTAATCAAGTTTGAATCTACAAGTACAATCTAGGAATCCTAGTTGACTTGGATCCAGGGTTATAGATTAATATTTAGAAAGGTGGTTGATTCGAATTGGTTTCATATCATTTCCATATTTTGAGATTGGTGTGCAAGTTTGAGTTTCTAATTACTACTATGTAGTATTAAATTTCCACATATCTTCTACAAGATCACATGGACTAAGATCAATACCTATAGATAGGTATTTGTAAATATGGTTTAACAATAAGAGTTCCATAAAAAATTTGATTATAGATTTGAGTTTAAGAAAATCCTATATGGCAATTGCCCATTTAACCATATAGGTAAATAGCATTTACTTTAAAAGGTTCAAAAATGAGATCTAATGGTATAGGCAGATGGGTATCACTAATTGTGAATTTCTAAAGTTGGATTTATATTTTTAGGAATTTTATTTGAATTGATATGGATTTTCTAAGTTGGAAAAGCTCCTGTTTTGTTATTTTTACTGCAACCACTATGTAAATCTAATTGTGTTTAAACCACTTCTAATGGATAGCTTATGTTCTAAGGTTTCCAGAACATTTTCATTTGTTAAATTTGGGTTGGTAGATCTCCGGGAAAATTAAATATACGAAAGCATCTGAAAACTATTTCGAAAATTTGAAGAATCGGAATAACCCTTTTTTTTAACCTGGGCCGGATACACAGACTAGCTGGGCCGGCCCGTTAGGCTGCAGTTGAGCGGTTGCAAGGAAAAAAAAAAGAAAACGCTGACAACGGGCCCCGCTGGTCAGATTTAATGAGCCGAATCGGTACGAGGTCTTCCTCTTCCTGGCGCTACTGGACGAAAACGAGGGAGAGGACTGGGAGGAGGGCGGCGACGGGGAAGCTCACCGGAGCGGCGACGACCGGCGGCGAGGGTGCAGGGCGGCGGCTCTGGGTCTTCTCGGCCACTTCCCGCAGGCGGCACATCGGGGGAGGCTCCGTAGCGCCGGGAACGGGCGGTGGTCTGCGGGGATGTCGAGGTCGGCGAGCTCGACGTAGGACATGGGAGAGAGGGAGACGTTGTCTAGGAGGGAGAGGGAGGTGAGGCGAATCTTTTCAGGAAACAATGGCGGCTTTTTATAGGCGGGAGAGGGAGCACGGGGTGAGGGGATCTGCGGCCAGAGCGCGGCCGGTGTCGGCTACAGAAGGGACGCGGCGGTCGGTGCTTTCGGCGGAGGGCTGCGGCGTGCTGTGGCGTGCTGCTGGCGCGCTTGCGGGCTGCGGGGTGGTCTGGTGCAGAGGGGGCAAGTGATGGCTGTGAGGAGGGGTCCGGGTGGTTTTCCTCCATGTCTCACGGCCGGGGCCTGGGCAGGGGAGACAGGGGGGTCGACAAGGAGAGTCCAGGGCACTGCTGGGAGGTCAGGGACTAGGACTAGGGCTGCCAACCACTGTTGCAAACAGTTGCTTGAACTATTGTTGAATCCTGCCCACTAGGTGTTCGACACAAAGTCCGCAAGAAGTCAAAATTCGAATTTTCAAAATTTTCCAATTGGGTTGGTCATTATATTGGATAAGGATTCTAAAACAATTTTTGTTAGGTCAAGAGGTGGTGTTTTGCTTCAGGGCTATTTTGAATTTGGGGTTGTCATATGTTTCCGATTCAAACTTTGTCAGATGTTTGAGTTAGGTTAGAATTTGAATTTTGGTTTGAAGTTTGTTAGTCCAGCAAGAATGTAGGTTGGTCTTGCTCAACCAACTGACCACACACTCAATTGATTTACAGATTGCTTATTTTAAGTGTCCAAAGTAGGGTAGTCAATAATATTTCCTAGATCACAATTTTCTTCTCTTTTCTTTATTTCTTTAGCTTCTGGTTTCTTTAGCTTTTGTGGTACTTCTCTAATGCTTCTGTTGGTTAAGTTTGAATTAACTAAACATTGCACAACAAATTAAAACCCACATGAAATCATAAAAGACCTATCTTAAAACTCTATGCATACATGCAATATGGAGTGCAAAAGTTTTATCTTGGTCCAAAGGTGTTGGTTTCTTGTAGATGACATGGAGTTGGGAATGACCTCTTATTTCAATTCAAACTTTGGTAGAAATTTGAATAGGGTTCCAAGTTGATTTTTGTTTCAAACTTTATTGTATTTGATTCTTTGTAACTTGTTCTTAGTGGTGGTGGAGAGATGCATGATGGTATAGTTCAAATATTGCTTAATATGTAAGGGCAAAGTAGTGTAATTAGTAATTTTGTTAAGATCACTACTTCCTCTTTTCTTACTTAGGTTTTTGTGTTGCGGTTTATTTTCTTGATTCCTTTCTATTTGTTTGTGATTGCTTGACTTAATTTTGGTTTGGCCATTGACCCAAATGGGTTTAGCATGTAACCATACACAAAATTTAATAGTTAGAAAACTATTTCAATTTAACAAAAATCTTCATTTAAAAATTTGGGCTCAAAGGATTTGTTTTAAAACCCTTCTCATACTCTTTTTATTTGAAGCCTGGGAGCAAAGGCTCAATTTCACAAGTTTTAAAAGACAAGAAATAAATCTTGTATTTAAAATAAAAGTTTTTGTTGGCTCCAAAATTTGGTATTTTGATAAATCCATTTATTTCTATTTCCCAAAAATTTGGGTTGTTACAGTAAAGGAGTTATTTTAACAAAAGATAATCTTGCAAAGCGGAATTGGCATGGAAGTAAGGTGTGTTTTTTGTCATCAGGATGAAACAATTAAGCACTTGTTTTTCCATTGTCGTTTTGCTAGATCTATATGGTCAGTCATCCAAGTAGCTTCAACCTCGTTTCCACCAAGCAGTATTATCAATGTTTTTGGGAATTGGCTAAATGGAATTGACAATAGGTTTAAAAAGCATATTAGGGTGGGAGCGATTGCCTTTATTTGGTCGCTATGGCTATGTAGAAATGATAATGTGTTTAACGACAAAAACTCTTCTATCTTGCAGGTTATCTATAGAGCTACTGGTACACTCCTTTTGTGGTCGTCTATGCAACGTCCATAGGATCGCGACCTTTATATGGAGGTCTGTGCATGTCTGGAAGCTACGGCGAGGGATACTTTTTCCCAACATGGATGGCCGCATAGCTTACGGATTGACGCTTCTAGTTAGACATTATTACAATTGCTCAACATGATTTGTAATTTTGCCTTCATAATTTTACTTGAGACTCGTTTTTGGGCTGTGTGCATCCTTGTTATGCAGAGGCCGGGTGTAAGCTTAATGACTATTAAGTAATAAAGCGCTCTTTATCGGAAAAAAACGGAACAATAGTTTGCAGTTCTTTGCATGTAATCGCTCTTACAACGTTGCTGATACCTTACATCCGCACCAGTAGTAGATCTAAACTGCACAGAAAATTGATCTAAAGAAACTACACAGAAATTGACGTCTGTGCACGGTCTTCTTGCATGTTACAACCGTCAGTAATATTCGATTCGATGCATTAGCTAGATTTAAACTGGATTTGTTGTAACTCTCCAACTCGGGCGCCTAGGGCAGCTGCGAAAACCAGTTCTGGGAAGCGAGCACGGTGCACGGCGTCTCGGTCAGGATGCCATGTACTCCACCCATCCTCGCCTTGCACCACATCCACGTCGGCCTGCCGATGCCCGTGCCCAAGTGGGCATCGTGTCCTTGGAGGAGTCTCACCTGGACCTCAAGCTCCACGGCGCCGACTTTCTCCGCCGCCGCGATGCGGTCACGCAGGTGCTCCGGCAGACGGCCAGCGCCGTCGTCCCAATCCCACGAAAGCCTGAGCGGCACCTCCCGCGCCCCTTTCCACGGCACGCAGAAATCCGGCGTTCGGCCCGACGCGACGGTGAAGCCGCCGTAGGTCACAACCGCCTCTCCGTGGTGGTAGCACCGCTCCGTAGCGCGGCGGTTGCTGGCGTGCAGGACAGCGTCGAAGGCCCGCGGGATGGACGACGCGGACGGAGCCCCGGTGTTGATGTAGATTGGGATCGGCGTGAGCTGGACGGAGAACTCGGGTGGCAGGTCGTAGGTCAAGTTGTAGCACAGGGTGGACATCGTCCAAATCAACGTGGCCATTCCGCATACCTCGGTGATGATGTACCTAGGCCAGTTGAGCACCGGCAATTTGAAGTAGTCGGCGTCGCCCCGAAGGACGGGAAGACTACGTCGACGTCGAAGCCTCATGGCAAGCTGCGGTATTCTTTACCAGATTATGGCAACAAAGGTTGGGACGCGATCAGAGGAGATGGGATGTCTAATATATTTGGCCGGTAGGAAACGTGCGCTTGCTAAATTAATTGTTGACCTAGGGCAGTAAAAAAAGAAAGATCGATAGAGATACGTATTTCTGTTATTTCCGTTGAGGTGGTACCGGTTTCTAATGGGTCCTTAGGGCATGTATAATGGTGATGAGTCAGCTATCTAACGGGTAGTCATAGGCAATTTTAATAATGTGGAGGAAAGAGAATGATGAGGGAGATTAAGAGTAAAGTTATAGACACTCTGTAGAACTATTACAGACAACTTATAGACGGTGATTTTACTATTATATGGATGACGTCCGCAACTTGTACTCACAAGAAGTTATGGCTAAAAGTAGACAATTTACATATAGGCTATTGTATAGACTGTCTATAACATTGTCTATATATAACATGGAGTAGTATTACAGACACCATCTGTCTAAACCAATGTACATACCCTTAGGTGTACAATAGTAAAGAGGGCATGTTTTCTCTCATGCCTCCACTTAATTCAAAGAAGACAATATATATGAGCGATATAATACATTATTTTTTATATCGTCATCCTATCAATTAATATAATTAATTAAATGTTGGTAAGAAATTATATTACTAAGGAATGACATGTAGCACAATGAAAAAATAGTATATTCTCTTATTTATAAGAAACTATCTCTAAGCTAAGAAAAGATAACCTTCTCTTTCTCCATTCTCTCTCCTCCAACTAAGAAAAATCCGATGTGATAGTGTAAGGAAAGACTAATATCATCCCATTATACATGCCCTTATATGGGTGCACGCACATATCCGTTCCGTGGAGTGGGAACATTAAAACGCCTATAGATTGATATGGGTTTGCGTTACCCCAACCGGGGTCGCTCGATGTGTTATATATTGACTAGCACAATACCCGTGCGTTGCATCGGGCAGTCACTGATAAACGATTTTATAAAAATAGCTAAATACCCGTGCGTTGCAACGGAATAAATTGATAAATTTTTATCATATAAGCAAACAAGGAGGCAAAGAACAAAACATGAAAGAAATATGTGCGTTTTTACCTCCTCATAACGTTCTAGTTGACGATTTTTTTCTCTATGTGGTCTTATCGGAGCTCGGCTCTCTGACTATGATATGTATTATCCTTGAGCTTCTATATGGGAAGGTCTTCTTTTTATCTTGGAGCTCCCTCTGTAATCTAGCCTCCACATCTGTGGTTTTGGCTAGTTGTCGACCTCGTCATCTCATCGGTGCCTGCATTGCCAAGTCGATTGCTTCATTCGACATCATTTGATCTGAACTCTTTACATGCTCATGTTTTTTGCTTCTCTCGCCGTCTCTTATCAACGCCATCATGTCACTGCCTCACGATGGCTAACCTTTTTAAGTGTCCATGTTGTATTTCTTTTAATCGGACACCCCTGCCACAGACTTCGCTTGACGCCCCCAAGCAGCATTCTCTTTGTTAGATGTTCCCTTTAATTCTAATATAGTTAATTGAATCTACCGTGCACTCTAGAATATCAATGTCATGTTGTACACTGAATTTTGCTACAGGTTGGACCCCTTTTGTCGTGTCTTAGTCCTAGACTCCTATATTCTACTGAAATAGAAACGCATGTATTCTTGGTCTTCACCATCACTGCATCAAACATCTAAGCACGTCAACAATGAAGCCAAACAATGTTAGGATTTTCCTTGCAACGTTTTTGCATTAAAACACAGAGAAAACACAAACTGAAGGGAGACAGCAGAACTGAACACCAAATTGATTAGTTGTTCAGATTGGCCGTCACAACACCGTTGAAGCGCTGCTGGAGCTCCCAGATGCACAGATGGAGCGGCCACGTCCAGAAGGCAGGAACGCTACCGTACTTGTTCCGTAACTGTGCCCTGCCATCGCACGATACTTTCGTCTGTTACGGTCCCCTGCCATCGCACGAGTTCTGTCGGCAGGTCTCCGCTCCGGACTCTCGCCTTATCCATCGAACTCCACCTCTTCTCTTCTCTCATGAGCGGCGGTGAACGATGGGAGACTCGCATCACAGCATCTACCGACGTGGGGGCACGCGAGGTCAGACTCGATGACGGATCCGAGGCTCCACGAATCTCAGACCTTGACCTCCACGGGGCGGATCGACAGTACCGGCCGGGCAGCGCAGCGGAGCAGCAGGCGACCTCTTCCTCGGTAGATCAGCTGGAGCCAACCTCCCTCGGCCGATTCCCCGAGTTTCCTTTCTCCAATCTCCATCGCTCCATCCCCTCCCGCAATAGCGACAAAACGCGACCGCAGCGACGCCGGGAAATTCAACGGAAGAGGTCATGGCGATAGCTTGCGAGGTGGAAATTTGCATGCTGGTACGCGGGCTCCATGGGAGCAGAGGTGAAGCCGCTGCAATCCTCCAGATCCTCCGACCGCCCTGTCGTTGCTGCAGTGCCGCTCCCTTCTCTCTCTGTGGCCGGCCTTGGTTTCTTCCCCTAGGTCCGTGTTTAATCTCTCGCCAACGCATCTCCTCCCATTGTTGTTCGATCCTCTGTTTTATGAGCGCCGCAACCTCGTCGGATGAAACGACTTGAGATGCGGCGGGATCTGGAGGCTGTAAAAGAGGCGTCGAGCCCGCCTGGACTGCAGGCGGCAGATGCGTGAGCTGGTGCCGACTGCCGTGCATAGTGGACCTGACTCCAGTCTGCGTCGTCCAGTCGTGGTGCTTCCATCCGTTCCCAAGGGGGTCACTGCTGCTGGATTGTAGCTCGTCGACTCAACTCCATCATGCTATACACAGGCTCAGCTCGAGAGGTCGTTGATTGCACTTTGGGTCTTCGGTCTCCAGGCTCAAGTCCCTGTGACATGGGATTTACCTCTGCTCGATGCATCCGCTGGATTGAATCCTTGAAGAATCTCCAAGTCACGAGTTGTTGACTAATGTGCTTCAGCTTGAACAAAATAATAATCTATACCTATCTTTACTACTCCCTCCGATTAGAAATAATTGTCGGTGATTTTGTAATAACTTAGTATAAAATTTGTACTAAGCCACCGACACTTATTTCTGATCGGAGGTAGTACAACTTTATTTCCGATTTTAGGCAACACCCGGCCTCGCGTGCCCTCCTGCAGGGGATCAACTTCTGAATTTTATCACCTTCAGTTTTCATCGGTAAGTGTTATGTCTGTTGGTCACAACAAATATATAATTTATTGCTAGATCAAATAAGTTCTATAATTGGTTGTGGAAATTTGGACAGGCATACATGGATCCTAAGATTGATCCATTAGTGGAAGTTACATTGCTGTGTGTTTCTTTATAGTTGTGTTTTATCACATAGAGAAGATTTTATTTATTTAGTCTGGAAAAAAGTGAGAGAAAGATAGCATCACATATGAAATATCAAAAAGCTTGCTATGTGTATCCACAAAACAAAATGATTATTTTATCAATACATTTCCTAGCGGTGCTAGAGTAGAGCAAAGAAATTTGAAGAACTTTCGGTAAAAATGAATCTTTTCATCAATGTTGCATCTATATATCTTTATGTTTTTCTGCACCAATTTTGAAGTCATGGGCCATGGGAACAACCACGGAGAATTATGAGAGTTTGGCGAAAAACACTTGCGCGTAGCAACAAGTTACATTTTATACTAGGGTGACTACATAACAGTAACGGCGTTTATTGACTACGAAACACAGCGACGGTGAAGAAACAAATTGTTCATTATACAAGAATGAACACTCTTTAAAAGACTAAAACATAGATTTTTTAAGAGAGTGCATCAAATTGACATATAGAAGATAAATTTGACCTTCGTCGACACTCGTGCTCGATGTGTTGGAGGACAAAATGGAGAAAAGGCAAACTAAGGCCAGGGCAGCAATGCAAAAGCAGTCAATTTAAATTTTGTTAAAGTGTGTTTCCTTTTGAAGATCACATTTGTAGAGACGTGATGATGCTTCATCACTGGAACAGAAAATCTTCAGGTTTTACACAATCAAAAAAAAAATCATTCTTCTTTCTATGCATCTTTTGTCGATGGAAGAAAATAGATATTATTGACGTTTTGAAAGAAAGCATCGAAAGACCCAGACGGTGTTTGCTTAGGAATATTAAAAATAGGTGAGAAAAAAGTAGCAAGTTCTGATGCAGCATATGCCAGGATGGATATGGTTCTGCTATACCAAAATATAAGAAACAGGCACAATGATTTGATGTAATTAGTAAAAATATTTTGCTAAAAGCTTAAGACACCATCACTTCCTTTCATGATGATGGGATTCGGTAGGCTTATGATTTCTTACAATGATATCTGTATTGAGTATAAGTTTGTTAAAGATACGTGGATAGTATATATAGTCAAACATTTTTTATAATACACAATTCTAATCACATCTAATGTTTAAAGCTTCAGGCTTTTACTATATTGTATAGTACAGCTGCACGGGTCAACCAGACCATTTTTTATATTCATTTCTTTAATTTGTCCACCTTTCACAAGAATTATAACTATAAAGATCGGTGACATATGCGAAGAAAGGGACAAATATATAAAATGGATGTACACATGTAATTTTGCTGATACATAATAAATAGTTATGTAGCAACATCTAAATGGTAAAATAAAAAACTGATCACAAAGAAATTAACACCCCTTCATTTTGGTACATATGAATGGGGGTATGAGAGGGGCCGAACACTGCCGAAGGCGGTCTTTATTGTTAGAGGATGTGATGTCGTGAACCGTGGTACGTAAAAAAAATCAATTGGTACATCTAAAAAACCAAGCAGGCTGTCTCGTTCGTCTGTAAAAAAAACCAGCGATGCATCTCCTTTCCGTCTGTACTCCGTCGTCCGCCCAAACTGAAAACCGGGCGACACACGCAACCCCGGCAACCACGACTCCTGCCCGGTCAGACAAGAAATCATGGGCCAACGCCAAGGCTAGGACTCCTCCCCCACAAATTTGAGATCCTCTTCAGTTATCTTGATGAAACAGAACTCCTCCGTCGGCGCCAGCCGGCCTCGCCTTGATGGCGTCATAGCTAGCTCAAGGACTTGCAGAGGGATGCCCGATCTACGTCACCTGGACCCTATATCGACATGCAGCGCCCAGTGCTTCGGCTAGGCCGCATCTGCCCTCCACAGACCAACATCGGCCAATCCACCTCCTCCACGGCCAGTGGGGCACGCTTGGGTGCGTGTCCCAGAGCTTGGCGATGATTGCTTTCTAGACTACGATGTCGGAGAGTGATTGGAGGGGAAAGCAGATAGGTGCGCTTCAATGAAGTACGCGCGCTGGCGTCGGCGCCCGCGCCCACGAGCGGGAGGGAGGAGGAGGGCCTGGAGGGGAGATAAGGAGGGAGCCAGCCAGCCAGGGAGGCAGAGAAGGCTAGCTTCGGTAACGACACAGAGGCGGCTGCTTCCCCAAGCTGGGAGCCTGGGACATAGGCCCGAGGTCATTGTGGAGCTTCGGCGGCGATACCGCCCACTGCATCAAGGGGCCGCATGTAGTGCAGATCGCGGTAGGCACTACCAGCGTTCCGAAATGCATACCTGAGTTTAGTTTTATTTACTCAGTGCCAGCCAGTCGGTGAGACTGGGTACATTTCTCAGGCTTCTTCGCGATGTACACCTTTACTGACCCCAAGCCATCTTTGGACCAAGCTGGCATCGTGGGCGTCCTTGGTGAATGAATCGGGTCAGTTGAGTATGCTCTGGATAACAACTTATATATGTATATGAAATGTTTATGACTCGGAATCTCCTTTTACGGATGTTTTTATCACTATTTGTATTTAACCAAAAAATCATCCTATAGTTAATTATTCCAACGAATAAAAGTAGACACAAATAGATAAATTGCATACATATTTATTTTTATCTTTGAGAATTGCAAATGAATCGAGACACTCTTCTTCATTCAAAGATTCACACATATGCTCGATACTTGGTGATCGTCATCAACAATTGCACCAACACATAAGATCAGGATAAGAGCAACGCTGATATATAGGATGGCTCTCCAGTGTGGTGAAACGAGGGATTAAGGATGGCAGTGGGTAGGGTATGGGCAGGGTAAAGCAATACCATACCCATACCCATATAGTTGATGGGCACAAAGTTCTACCCGCACCTGTATCCATGGGTATGAAACTTTACCCATACCCATATCCGTCGGGTACCCATACCCGTTGGGTACCCGATAGGTAGATCACATATACACAAGTTATTCACTATTTTAGAATGATCGATAGCACACTAGAGTGGCTAGGACCTGGGATTTTGGTCACATTAATTTGGATAGACGAGAGAATTATAGCTAGGGCTTCATTATAGGAATAGTTGGGGCATGAGTACTGACGAGGTTCTAACCCGGCAATGCCCATGTTTCGGGGCTTTCGATTCATGGAGAGCATGTGGGCGCTTGGCGGATTCGACGGCTTCAGACAGAAACAGGGGGTGCACACGAATTTACCCAGGTTCGGCCCCCCGGAGGGTAAAGACCTACATCCTGCTTGTCTGATCTTGTATTGCTGGTATATGAGGAGCTGTTACAATGGCGCGCAGATGCAATCTGGCGGAGGTGGAAGGAGATGGCGTGGCTAGCCTATGCGAGGTTGTGTTGTAGGCTATGCGAATCTGCCCGTCTAGGGGGGCGCCCTTGGTGGCTTTATAGATGCAGCCAGTCAGGGTTTACAAATATTTCTTGCCTTCTACTCCAAGTCGAAGTGCTGGGCTTTGCGGGCTTCGTGTATCCGTCGAGCGGGCTTCTTCCTTGGCAGGAACCAGGTAGGCAAATATCGAGGACCGAGGGGTCATACCCTCGTCAAGTACGCTACTAGATTGCTCTAGATCTACATGTAAGTATAAATTGGTAGGGTATGGGTATTCCCGCGGGTAGAAGGCTATACCCGTGCCCTATCCATGACTTAATGGGCAGGGTATGGGTACCACCCATGGGTACAAAAGTATGCCCATACCCTACCCATGCGGGTACGGTACCCGCGGGTACCCGTACTCATGGGTAAAATTACCATCCTTACGAGGGATGCATTGGATGATAGAGAAAAGATGGTCCATCGAGGTGGATGAAATTAAGGGGCAAAGAACTGGAGTGACTCGTTACATAGAGTTCAACTGAATATTTATGTGCATTTTATGTTTACAAATGTAACATTCAATCTTTTCTAAGATCCTATGATCCCATCATATCCCAGATCTCATCTAAGTCATGTACCCGTGCGTTGCAACGGAATAAATTGATAATTTTTTTATCATATAAGCAAACAAGGAGGAAAAGAACAAAACATGAAAGAAATATGTGCGTTTTTACCTCCTCATAACGTTCTAGTTGACGATTTTTTCTCTATGTGGTCTTATCGGAGCTCGGCTCTCTGACTATGATATGTATTATCCTTGAGCTTCTATATGGGGAGGTCTTCTTTTTATCTTGGAGCTCCCTCTGTAATCTAGCCTCCACATCTGTGGTTTTGGCTAGTTGTCGACCTCGTCATCTCATCGGTGCCTGCATTGCCAAGTCGGTTGCTTCATTCGACATCATTTGATCTAAACTCTTTACATGCTCATGTTTTTTGCTTCTCTCGCCGTCTCTTATCGACGCCATCATGTCACTGCCTCACGATGGCTAACCTTTTTAAGTGTCCATGTTGTATTTCTTTTAATCGGACACCCCTGCCACAGACTTCGCTTGACGCCCCCAAGAAGCATTCTCTTTGTTAGATGTTCCCTTTAATTCTAATATAGTTAATTGAATCTACCGTGCACTCTAGAATATCAATGTCATGTTGTACACTGAATTTTGCTACAGGTTGGACCCCTTTTGTCGTGTCTTAGTCCTAGACTCCTATATTCTACTGAAATAGAAACGCATGTATTCTTGGTCTTCACCATCACTGCATCAAACATCTAAGCACGTCAACAATGAAGCCAAACAATGTTAGGATTTTCCTTGCAACGTTTTTGCATTAAAACACAGAGAAAACACAAACTGAAGGGAGACAGCAGAACTGAACACCAAATTGATTAGTTGTTCAGATTGGCCGTCACAACACCGTTGAAGCGCAGCTGGAGCTCCCAGATGCACAGATGGAGCGGCCACGTCCAGAAGGCAGGAACGCTACCGTACTTGTTCAACTCGCTTGTTGTGGGTCCAATCGAGCCACGAGGTGGACATTGGACTCCCGAGCGGCGCAAGGTGGATGTGGGGCAGACTGGCACACTGATGGCGAAGACGCAAGGTGGACTTTCTGGCGGATGCGCGGGCGACGCCGACGGAGCAGAACAGCGTAGAGCAACGGCGGGAGCATGCAATGGTGTAGGTGAGCGCTGGGCAAACTTGGCCTGCATTGGAGCAAGGGCGGATGCGACCTCTGGTACATATTCTCCAGACCGACGCAGTAGCTCTTGCACAAGCAGCTTTCCTCCACGCAGCACCTCCAACCGAGCCACGCCGTTGTTAGGGAGGAGGTCCACGAGTCTAGCCCTAGGACGCGGTGAGCTCGCCCTCGCACCTGTCATGCAGGCAGCGGCAGGATCGACTCCGCTGGCCACGACATCCGCTACTGCTCGAGGGACGCCACCTTTCATGCTCAATGAGGTGGACATGGCCATCGTCGCTGACCTCGGTGCGCCAGCAGCTTCTACCATGGATCGTTGGATGAATCGGATGGCAACGCTGCCGACGTCGCGCTGCAGAGCGCCGGATCACCAACGATGGAGGCCAAGTAGATGGGGGCAAGCGAGGGTTAGCGGTGCCCTGGTTCGTGTCCATGGCGCTCGGCCTGGATTCTCTGACGGCGAAGAACTCGTGCAGACATGGATTCCTACTCTTTTACGGCTGTTGCCAAACCTTCGTTACACAAACGGAACATGGCCGGTCTCTCGTGAATCGGAGCAGGGCGTACCAAGAGCAGACCTCCTGTCTTGCGAAAGGCGCTCTGGTCCAGCGCCACCATACCACCACCAAGGCCATGTCTCCGACGTCTCACGTCGGCGCGATCAGGTCCGTGACAACAAAGATCAATCTGTTATGTCATTGGTTACGTTGTGGAGAAGAAACAATTGTGCTGCCATGGCTTTGTCTCCTCCGCGGCTCCGCCACTTGGCAATCGGACGCCGGCGAGCTCGAGCCGGATGCCGTCCCGGGTGGCTGCCGGCAGGAGGTAGCCATCGTTCCTCTCTGTGCCGCCGACTTTTTCTCCGTAGTGTCTATTGTCGGCGCAACAAGAGTTGTCTCTCTTGAAGACCTAATACATCGATCCCTCTGATCCTCTCTCGATTTAACGAGCTGTGTTCAGGGACGGCCAATCACATATATATAGGAACTTGATGTCAAGCTAGCTAGCTGTTTTCGTTGGGTTTGGACTCTGATCGATGGACGTGCAACGTGCGGTGTGAGAACACGTTTTCATACCGATCAGGATACCTGACGTAGGAAACGCGCAACGTGGGCTCTAAGAACTCCGCTTTGGTAAGAAACATAGGCGGTCGATTTTTTTGACGTACGAAATCTTGGACCGGTTTTTTGACATACCACGGTTTTCTAACCATCACGTCCTCAAGCCATATTATTAGTTTAGACTAGCAAAGTGCCCGCGCGTTGCAGCGGACCAAATACAAACAACAAATTATCGCTTAAATCTGAAAGAACAATTCAACAATATAAAATTATTTGAACCCATATCTAAAATCCTAACAATCCTAGCACTTCACCCGAAATATCCCATTCACCCGAAGAAAACCTGATACTCTCATCCGCCATCCGTACAAAATCTTGAGAGGGCTCGAGAGAGAGCTTTCGCTGCACACCACCCCATCCACCTGCTCGACGTCACCCCACCCTCCTTCTTACACCAGCGCATGTCTTTGCCCCTGCTCCTACTCATGAATCAACCAATGGTACTCTAATATTCAGATTTCTTGTATATATAAAAATATAATTTTGTTTATTTCCCTCCCTTGCCTGATTTTGAGTTTTCTTCATAAATATGAAAATCAAAATATCATGCGAACACATCTAAAAAACTTTGCTAATTCCGCTAAGATAATAATCAAAGTAAAATAAAATAAAATACAGTTAATTCAGAGTAGAATCAAGAGAAGGCACGACAATATTCACATAAGAGAATACTTATCAAAACGAAATTTAAATCTCTAAGTTAGGATAATATATCAACTTGATTCAGTAGTAATTTGGTATCAAGCAAACAACTCATCCGGGGCGTTGGCACATCGATTTGATGGCAGGGAATCGGAACTTGGAGTGAAAACCATTAAGACACCAAAATCCCTGAGTTTTCGGCAGTCTTGGTGAAAACGAAGAGAGCCTCTCACGGCCATGTTTCCCTTCCTTGGTCACCTTCAGAACATAACAGTATACAATCCAACGTGCTCATTGTTTTCTTCGTTGAACAAAAGTTGAAATATGGTTGCAGCTGAATGTGAACAAATCTATCAATGCCATTGGAGAATAAAGACACGGAAGAGAAAATTCTATATTGAAAGGCATCGTTCTTTTCTGATTTTGGCTCTTTGAGCTAACTGACAGCCATCATGTTTCTGTAACTCTGTTTCTCACCCGCTGCTGAATACGCCCGCTGCTATATCTTTGTATAATCACCTCAGCTGCTCAGCATGCCCTGCTATCCTTGATGCCACTCGGCGCTCTGCCATCTGTTGGCTCTCACGACCAAAGCGCGTCGAGCAGCTCTACCTTGCCTGGAATAGCCTTTGCGGGCAGGTTCCCGATGCGGTCTGCAACATCGCCGGCCCGGCTGGCCAGTGGCCACCCGACCGCCTCGCTTTGAGCATCTAATTTATGTCTGTCAGACCGGCATACTCGACATGAAGCACAACGTGCCCAGCCGAGTTAGCCTCGTTTGTGACCCAGCAAAAGGCTCCGACTCGATTCACCAATTGCGCTGACAAATCAGATGGATAGGTTCGATTATCGCCTCCAGTAACTCGATTCAGTCGCCACGGGCCTTGATTCACTCTTGTCAGGTGTAAATCGAGTGGCGGCGGCGAGAATCGGGGCTGCCCTTCTCGCGCTAGGAGTGCCTCGATCAATTCAGGATGTGCGATATGGGTACACGCTGAACTTGTGTGGGCTGGAAGAAGAATTGGATCTGTAGTTAAAGCCGAAGCTGTGGCGGCCGGCGAGGGTACGGGGGTGGCCGCCGATATGCAGGAGGTCTGCGTTTCAGTGGCTGTTTTTTTTCCTTATTTAACTTATGGGTGGCATAGGTGGGTAAATTTATGTTAGGATGAAAACGTATTTTAGATGGATTGAAAGCGTACTCGCGAGCCACGGATCATACCTGGAGGTCTGCGTTTCGGTGGCTATTTTTTTCCTTATTTAACTTATGGGTGGCATAGGTGGGTAAATTTATGTTAGGATGAAAACGTATTTTAGGTGGATTGAAAGCGTACTCGCGAGCCACGGACCATACCTGTAGCAATATTATTAGTAGAGATCAGTCAAACATACAATTACAAGGAGTCCAGGCCGGACTAGTATCGTACGTATACAGGAGACCTACTCGGTTACGTGTATAGCTATGTTTTAACACTCCCCCTCAATCATAACTTATCGCTACTAATAATATTGCTAGAGATATGGTCCGTGGCTCGCAAGTACGCTTTCAATTCACCTAAAATACGTTTTCGTCTGTCAAACACTAAATTACCCACCAATGCCATCCATCTCTACTAATAATATTGCTAGAGGTATGGTCCGTGGCTCGCAAGTACGCTTTCAATTCACCTAAAATACGTTTTCGTCTGTCAAACACTAAATTACCCACCAATGCCATCCATAATTAGAAAAAACGTTTCGCCAAAACAAAAAAGTGATCTAACCATCATGGGCCACCGCCACGCTGTGGAGACCTCAAGCGCGCCGGACTCAAGACGCCGTCGACATCGTTTGGAGCGGCCTCTGCAGCTACTTTGACACCATCCTTGAGGACCGAAGCCCGTCACCGGTGAGGCAACTGAGGCCGGTACGAGTGGCCATGGCGTGGGGGAAGTGTTGTTCCCAACGCCCGCGACGCCGCTGACCTTGGATTTCGGGCAGCCTCCGCAGCCACTTAGGGCATGTACAATGCTAGGTGCTTAGGGGAGATGCTTAGGTCAATAAACCGGTTTTTAGTTAAGCACCGGTGCTTATATATACTAGGCAGATGCCTAACTAAGCACCTCTCCTATACAAATAAGCACCAGTGCTTAGCAAAACGCTTGGTAAGCACCCTCTCTAAGCACTCCCATTGTACATGGCCTTAGACACTATCCTCGAGGACCTGGACCACAGCCCGTCACCGGCCATGGCAAGGGGGGAGGTGCTATTCCCAACGCCCGCGGCCGATAGAGTAGAGGGACGGGATGGCTGGCAGGACGCCGGCGCTTCCGGCCTTGGTATCCTGTGTGGTGAATTTACGCATATTACAGAGCATTGGGTGGCCGGAGTTAGGCTTCTCCGCGGCTGAGAACCAGATGGTCTCACCAAACGCTCCGCCAGCTCCGTTGCTGCAACCGGTTGGGCGCGGACTTTGATCGGCCGCCGTGTGTGCATCCGATGGCGAATGGGCGACGGCAGAGGTGGAAGCCACGGGCATGCGCCGTAGCGTCCAGTCGGCATCGCCATGGTTGGCTGGTACATGGACGTCGAGCTCGGCCGAATTTATTTGCTGCTGATGCCAAATGCGAAGTAGTTTAACTAATCTCGATGTGCAGCAAAGCACTAGAGATGCTACAGATTGTTCATGTCGATGTTAGCTCTAAAGGTTGGATGGGTTCTCGATGTTGGCCCAGAATCCATAAACTTGCAGCAGGCACTGATGTGTAATTTTTGCTGTCTCCCGAACTGCGTGGAGGCCACACCCCCTTACGGCGTCGGGTCCTCATCGACAAAGCTCGGATTGGTTTGTGGGCACAGTCGATGCTTGCCGTCGGGTCATACTCTGGGCGCACACGTCGCTCTGAACCTTCCGGTCGTGCCACTTTGTATCTACCGCTGGAGGCCACGGATGTGGAGGCTGGAGTTCAGCGACCTGCTACCAGCGGTGCGAGCTCGAGGCGATTTCCCAGTGGAAGCGAACACCTCCCCTTCCCCCGAATCCTCCAGTGATCCCCCGCCAAGCACAGGTCTGCTCAAGAAAAGTATACCGAGAAGCTTAGTAATTGCAAATTGAGTTCCGGAAAATATTGGGGCAAATGTAGCTAGACCCACATGTGAACAATATAGTGGCTTTCAATTCGGGTTAAGAATATGAAATATCCCTTTAAAATCAGAATGCAGATTATGAATACCATGTCAAGGTACAAATAGTATCTGCATTGCTATTGCCATAGAAGGCCACGGTTTGAATAAAGCTTTTTAGAATCTGCATACTATTATAAATCGGTAGTGGCTAGGTTTTTATGGCAGATGCTTCTATTGAATCTAGATTGTTGCCAAAGAAGTATATTCTCTTTTGATCATGAAGACATCTACTTAGATGCAATTGAACTGGTGCGTGCATTTTGCTTATCGATTTTCTGATGAGAATGTGAATGACTACCTAAAGAAAGTATCTATCATGATAGTTGTTTGCTTCGTTAACACTGATTCTAATGCAGTTATTTTACTTCCATCACGCTTATTCCGAAGCACTGCCTTGCATAAGATAAACTTGAAGCTCGATAGTTCTACTGATATATGTCTCAAGGGAACATAGTAATTGCATCTCATTACTTTCTGATAAAGTTCATTAAATATTTTTTGTGAAAAATATGCCCGTGATTGACTGATTATAGTTTTGAATTTGACTATCTTCGCTTTTAATCCCCGTTGCAACGCACGGGTATATGTGCTAGTCTAAATTAAGATTACGACGAAATATTTCAAGCTGTCGTGTAGATAGCGACTTCGTAAATTCATCAGCCACCTGATCTCCTGAAGGAATGAACCGTATGCCCAATAATTTGTGAACCACTCTCTCTCGGACAAAATGATAGTCTACCTCAATGTATTTTGTTCTAGCATGAAACACGGGATTGGTAGAGAGATACGTAGCTCCAATATTATCACACCACAGACAAGCTGCTCGAGACTGCAGAACACCCAACTCAGTGAGTAACGTCTGCACCCATATGGCTTCTGCCGTAGCATTAGCGGGAGCCTTATATTCAGCCTCAGTACTCGACCTAAAAACAGTAGCGTGCTTTCGTGCAGTCCATGAGATTAAGTTTGATCCCAAAAATACTGCAAAGCCACCTGTTGATCTTCTATCATCTGGACAGCCAGCCCAATCAGCATCAGAGAAAGCACTAACCATGGTAGAAGTAGACTTGCTTAACCGCAATCCAAGCGATATAGTACCTCGTAGGTACCGCAAAATCTGCTTAACAGCTGTCCAATGAACTGTGGTAGGTGCATGCAAAAACTGACATACTTTGTTGACATAAAATGAAATGTCTGGCCGCGTCAATGTGATATACTGCAAAGCTCCAACAATACTCCTATATCGAGTAGAATCCTCATCACTCAAGGTCTCACCATCAACTAGAGACAACTTTTCAGATACTGAAAGAGGAGTATCAACCGCCTTGCATGTCGTCATATTTACATGTGTAAGGAGCTTATTTGCATACTGCTCATGTGTGAGAATTACACCATCACATACCTTCTTCACTTCAATCCCAAGAAAGTAATGTAGACCTCCCAAGTCCTTCAAAGCAAAATCCATGCCAAGATCATGAAGAAGAGCATCAACAGCCTTCTCTGAGGAGCTAGCAACAAAAATATCATCAACATAGATGAGCATAAATATAGACAGTCCCCCTTTGTTGTAGAAAAATAGAGAAGTATCACCCTTAGATGCTGAAAACCTGAGGGGTTGAAACTTAGAACTGAGACGAGAATACCAGGCTCGAGGTGCTTGCTTTAACCAATATAAAGCTTTATCGAGCTTACACACATATCCCAGATGAGAGATTTCCTCATAACCAGAAGGTTGCCTCATATAGACCTCTTCTTCCAGAACACCATGCAAAAATGCATTTTTCACATCTAGTTGACGAAGATGCCATCCACGAGACACAGCTAGGGACAACACCAAGCGAATAGTTGCTGACTTGACAACAAGACTAAATGTGTCTTCGTAGTCAATATAATAACTTTGTTTGAAGGGCCATATGCATCATATTGATGCAGAGGCTGGGGATTCTCCGTTTCAAAAAAAATAACTTTGTTTGAAACCCTTAGCAACCATACGAGCTTTAAAAGGATCAATAGTCCCATCAGCCCGTCTCTTGATCTTATAAATCCACTTGCAGTCAACCACATTTTTAGCAACACTAGCCAAAACAAGGTGCCATGTTTTATTCTGGATCAACGCTAAATACTCCTCATCCATAGCAGCCTTCCACTTAGGATCAGCAAGAGCAACACGAGGATCAGTAGGTTCGTCAGTGCTACACAAATTTGCAAAGCGGATACGATCGTACCGAACACAACCATCATTAATTTTCTTGGACTGAGAAATACCGCTTTGAAGTCGTGTGCGTGGGCGGTCAGATACCAGTACGGCAGCCGACATTGATTCCAGCACAGAAGATCCAGAAATCAGATCCGCAGAAGATTCCGCAGCCGCACCAGATCCAGAGATAATCGGGGTATCAGCAAAAATCGGTGCAGAAGATCTGGACACAGAAGCAAAAGGCGCCTCGTCGTGCAGCGCCTCCACGCGCGCTGGCTTGCCTGGACCATGTCCTGTCGCGTGGTTGTCTAGCGCCGGCACGCGCACGGTCCTGCCATGACTAGTGTCGGTCGCATGCAGGTGCGAGTGCGCGGGCCCGGACATCACATCAACAGACGATCCCGCTGAATCAGCTGCAGGAGATGATCCCAGGGGCGACGTCACACTGCTGCCAGTAGGGTCGCTCAGGGCGGGAGAATCTGCTCCGGAAAGTGTGCATGTGCCTGAAAAATCCTTAGAAAAAGTATATGGGACAGAATTTTCGCCTGATTCCTGCACAAACGACTCAGCAGGAGGATTATCAGGAGGATTAGCGTCAGCGGCAATATGTAAATCATTCCCCTCATAATCATGCATGTGAAGTGGTTGCAAAGAGGAAGGTAAAAGAAGGATTTCAGCTTTTAACTGTGCACCGGCATTAGAGTGAAGCTCAGAAAAAGGAAAAATGGACTCGTCAAAAACAATGTCACACGAGATATATCTACGACTGGTGGAGATATCAAGACATTTATAACATTTATGAAGGCTACTATACCCAAGAAAAACACATTGCTTAGATCGAAATTCTAGCTTGCGAGTGTTATACGGGCGAAGATTTGGCCAACATGCACAACCAAAAATCCGTAAAAAAGAATAGTCACCTTTGTCACCAAAGAGACGTTCAACGGGTGTTTGAGAGTTAATGATCCGACTAGGAAGGTGATTAATTAAAAAGACAACAGAGAGAAACACTTCATCCTAGTACTTAGGAGGCATATGCAAGAAGAGATAAGCCAACTTCAACAATATGTCTATGCTTATGTTCCACCAGACCGTTTTGTTGGTGTGCATGAGGACATGGGACAAGATGAGATATGCCAACTTTATGAAAGAAAGAGTTGAGTTTTTGATACTCACCACCACAGTCAGTTTGCATAGCAATAATCTTCTTATCAAAGCAACGCTCAACCATTTGTTGAAAATCATGAAATTCTAAAATACATCAGATTTATTTTTCAAGAGATATATCCAAGTAAACTTGCTAAAATCATCAATGAAACTAACATAATATTTGAATCTTCCAGCTAGCACTGGAGCAGGACCCCAAACATCAGAAAACACAAGTTCAAGAGGAGAAGTAGGCTCACTAGTAGACTTTGGATATGGAAGCTGATGACTCTTGGCCTTTTAACAAGCAGCGCAAACAGACTCTTTATTTGACTCACTAAACTGAATATTATTGTCTCGAAGAACTTAATGGACCACAACTGAAGAAGGATGACCTAGACGTCTCTGCCATAGCATGGAGGAGGACTTGGCGACACCATGAGCTTGTCGGCCTGGGGATAAAGAGGATGACTTCGGCATAGGGTAGAGACCTCCCACGCATCTACCTTGAAGAAGGATTTCCCTCGTGTCCTGATCCTTAATAAAGAAAGAATTAGGCCAATATTCAACAAAGGCATGATTATATTTGGTTAGACGACTAGTGGACAATAGACTCTTGGAAGCTTGCGGAACATGAAGGATGTAATTGAGATGCAAATCATGATGAGGGGTATGAATTACAGAATTACCAATATGACGTATATCCATACCTGAACCGCTGGCTGTGTGAATTTGTACGTTTCCATTGTAGCAATCACGCACATGTAGCTTCTCTAGCTCGCCAGTTATATGATCAGTCGCCCCTGAGTCATTGTACCAGTTGGAGTCAAAACCATATGATCCATAGGCTGCACCAGCTGAATTTTCTGGACCACGGTAATTTTTTCGAAAACGCTTCCAGCATGTTAATGCTCTATGGCCAACCTTGCCGCATATTTGGAAAATTTCATTGCTTCAACCACCATTGCAGCCACCATTGCCGCGGCCTCCACCATGATAATTATTGTGTTGGTCATATCCACCACGCTCATAGACACCACAATCATAGCCACCACGCTGGTCATATTCAGCTCTATGATCACGATACTTGTCTTGATAGTTTCCACGTCCACGACAACCTCCACGGCCGCCACAAGTCACCGTGTTAACTGACTCTCCATCATCAGACTTTCTAGACTCCAACCGAGCCTCATACGACATAAACTATGAGTAGACGTCGCTTAAACTCACATTAGCATTTTCCTTGATCAAGGTAGCTATCGCAGCAACAAATCCATCATAATTATCATCAAGACCCGCAAGGATGTATTAATCACATCCAAATTATCCAGAGGCTTGCCAGCCGCAGCCATCTCATCAGAGAGACTCTTAATTTCATCGAGATATGCATGTCGTGATTAATCTTCCTTGCGGCACTGATTGAGCTTGGTGCGAAGCTGCACAATACGTGCTTGAGACTGAGAAGAGAACATCTCCATGACGGCTTTCCACACTGCTGCAGCTGTACGGAGGCCAACCACTAAGCACCTCCCTAGCCATGTTTCAGACCAGAAAACCTAACACCGGTTGATCTTGCGTGACCCATCGCGCATACTCAAGATTGGGAATTTTCACCTCAACCCCATCATTGTCCTTGACCGTCGCCTCCTTTGCTAGTTCTGCTTCGGATCCGTCAAGGTAGCCGAACAGCTGAGCTCCACCAGATCTCAGGAAGTACTTGAGTCTGCCACAACAAAAAGTTCTCGCGAGTTAGCTTCTCCGAGATCGTGAAGTTGAAAGCCGATCCGCCCGAGGTAGAAGAGGAGGCACCCGCGCTAGACATGGCTGCTGGTGATACCGAGGGCGGTAGCGATTTCTTTGGGGGCGGTGATTCTGGAGGACAGCGATTGAGAAGGATCGCGAATGAGCAGCGATCAACAATGATTGAGACAGAAAAATAGCGATCGAACTAGAGGTGTTTGGAAGTCGTAGGCACTGATACCATATAGATTGATATGGGTTTGTGTTACCCCAACCGGGGTTGCTCGATGTGTTATATATTGATCAGTCGAACATACAATTTCAAGGAGTCCAGGCCGGACTAGTATCTTACCTATATGGGAGACCTACTCGGTGACACGTCTCAAACGTATCTATAATTTTTGATGCTCCATGCTTGTTCTTACACCATTTGCTTAGTGTTTTGTTACACTTCGTGGCGTTTTTATGCATTTTCCGGAACTAACCTATTAACAAGATGCCACAGTGCCAGTTCCCTGTTTTCTGCTATTTTTGTGTTTCAGAAAAGTTACACAGGAAATATTTTTGGAATTGGACGAAACAAAAGCCGAACCTCCTATTTTTACCGAAGCTTCGCGAAGACCGAAGATGAAATGGAGGGGGGCCGGAGGCTAGCCACACCACAGGGGGGCGTGGCCCAGCCCCTGGCTGCGCCCACCCATGGTGAGGCCGCCTGGCCCACCTCCTGACGACGCCCCTTCGACTATAAAGTCCCCTCGATGGGAAAAACCTAAGGGACGGATCGCTTTTCCAGAAACATACTGCAAGCCACCTCCGTCGTCGAATCGAGATCGGGAGGATCCAGGAGCTCTTCCCGGCACCCTGCCCGAGAGGGGAATCCCTGCCGGAGGCCTTCTCCACCACCATGGTCGCCTCCGGAGTGATGTGTGAGTAGTCTACCTTGGACTACGGGTCCATAGCAGTAGCTAGATGGTTGTCTTCTCCACCATGTGCTTCATGTTTAGATCTTGTGAGCTGCCCTACATGATCAACATCATCTTTATGTAATCATACATGTTGTGTTTGTTGGAATCCGATGAGTATTGGTACTATGTCAAGTTGATGTGCTGAATTTTATCTTATGTTATCTCTATGTTGTTTATGATCTTGCATGCTTTCCGTTGCTAGTAGCTATCTTGGCCGAGTAGATGCTAGTAACTCCAAGAGGGAGTATTTATGCTCGATAGTTGGGTTCATGCCTCTATTTAATCTGGAGGAGTGACAGATACCTCTAAGGTTGTAGATGTGTTGTTGCCACTAGGGAGAAAACAACATTCTTGTGTCCAAGGACATTTGCTTTATTTACATTATGCACTTTGCTTAATGCGATTATCTGTTTTTCGCAACTTAATACTCAAGGGGTCTTCGAATGATATCCCCGCGAGTGGATTTTTAGTCATAGATGCAGTTGGATTACGGTCTATGTATTTTGTCGTAATGCCCAGAGTAAGCCTCATAGTGATCCTCGTGATGTATGTATGTTATCTTTACTCTATCAATTGTCCAACTGTAATTTGTTTACCCAGCATGCTTTATTTATCTTATGGAGAGACACCACTAGTGAACTGTGGACCCCGGTCTAATTTCCTTTACATAGCTTTACCATTTACTTTACTCGCATTACTATTATCCTTTTACCACTCGATACGCTCATTCCTTTTTTTACAGCAAACCGGTGAGATTGACAACCTCATCATAAGTTGGGAGCAAAGTATTTGTTTGTGTTGTATGCAGGTTTCACGTTGCTGCTAGGTGAAGACACACCAACAAGTTGTCTGGCACCATTGTCCGGAGTGTCACGAAGCTAGCAAGCATTACCTTCTTAAGTTTGGCTCTCTCCTACTGGATTGATTACCTTGGTTTCATAACTGAGGGAAAACTTGCAGCTGTGCTCATCACACCTTCTCTTGGGGTTCCCAACTGGTCGGTCATTTACATCATCAACACTGCACCATCAAGCAAGTTTTCTAGCGCCATTGATGGGGAGAGAGAAGACTTCTGCAAGGGGAGTCTCGCACGCACAACCTTTTACTTTGTTTATTGTTTTGCTTTACTTTATTTTTGCTTGCATCTTTTTATCAAAAAATACAAAAAAATTAGTTTCCTTTATAGTTGCTCTTTATGTCTAGTTTAGTTGCTGCTACTATGTCGCCCGAGGAAATCATCTTCACTTTCAAACAAAAGTGTGAGGAGAGTTTCAAAGAAGCTTGGTCTAGAATTTATGATTGGCATGGAAAAACTGAACCGAAAATTACTTTGAGTTTGCTTCTTAGTAGCTTTTACTTTGGACTTGCTCTTCGTTATAGATATGCCTTGGATGCTACAGCAGAAGGAGATTTCCTTCATTGTGATGGAGATCAAGCTTTTAATATTATAAAAAACTTGATTACAATTTATAGCATGCCAACTGATTTTGATTCCTCTCTTGTGAGCATTTCTAATAGACTTAACTAGCAGTGTGGCCCGCGCATTAGCGCGGCTAGCTTTTGACTTAAGAAAATATTTTCTATGTAGTTCTAAATATTATTTCGTGTTGCAATAAATGAGTTACACATAGGTACCTACAAACCGATATGGATTAAATTGAACTACTTAGTGATTGACTTGAAGATATGATGTAATTTTCTTATAAGCGCATTACTATAAACTCCTATTAGATGTCATGTCATATCGCACAAAAAAGTGACTCATATGAGATGTCTTGGAGAAAACACAGAAGTACATCCACCATGTTACATTATTCTCTCCAATACTGGGTAAGGCAACCATGTTATAGCATGAATAAAACAGAAATATTACACCTTTGTAAGTACAAAGATGTGGCTGCGGCCACCATGGTGCAGAATTCACACAACGCTGAGAGGTGGCTGCTGCCGTGAACAATGGTTAGAGCTGTTGAACACCTTGAAAAAACAAATTAAATGGTTGGAGCCTCGGGGAACTGAATAAAATTTTGAAATTTCATCATGACCCTTTAAAAATCAGTTGAAACCCGAAAATCAGTTGACATTATTAACATAATTTATATGTTGAGTTACTGATTATCTTGTTGCGATCACTAAAAAAGCAAACCATGCTACTTGTTCTCTTTTTTTTTTTGTAAAAAATTATATGTTAATCTCTTGGACTTCTTCTAGCTTCGTCTATTGTTCACCAAAGTCCTAGTTAAGTACAGTTCTCTATTCAAATATGTTGATTTTTACTAACTGAAAGAAAAGCACATGAAGCTACAAATAGTGTTTTCCTAGATGAAATATATGGTCCCAGATGTTAAGCATATCACCCTGAATATAAATTTTTATATACAAAAATTACATGGGGTGCAAACATCAACACAAAAGTACGGACAATTTTAACTACATGCAACGATGCTAAGAGCCAATGCATTGTGAAAGGCCTTAGCTGTATGTTTTTAAATTCGTCTCCTTAGGAGTTATGATCATGTCAGCATGGAGTTAAAGCAGTCCCTGTAGACATCCCGGAAAAGAGGATTTACATATGAGATTTAGAAAAAATGCATCAAAAATTAAAATGGCTTCTATTGACCATTGTTGATCGGCGATATTACCATCAATGATCTAGAACACACATTGAGTTGGACTTTGGCTATATTACCAATTACTGACTACGTTGTTGTCATGCGTTTTTTGATTCCTTAGACATGGCATCGGCCGAACTTGATTGCGTTGATATCGAGCCATGGGTCAGTCAAAATTCAAACAACCTGGCTACATACTGTAGCAGTTGTTAATCCGCCAGAATTGTACTGGACGACTGGACGTGCTGGTCGTCGTCGCCCGTGTTTGAGCGTCGAATCTTTATGGTCCGACATGTGTGTTTACATGTGTTTATCTGCAGATCTTCTGGGCGTCCTCGTCGCCTCCGTGACTGTACTCGCTTTTGTGCTTCCGATTAGATTGCACTGGCTTTTGTAGGTTGACAACACGGCGGCGTCCCGGTGTTCGAGCTGATGTGTGTGTATTCATACTATGGAGATCAATAAGGCAATGGAGTGGCATCCTTCATCTCACAGGACTTGCATTAATCAATTAGATTATAGACGTATAATGTGGATATTGTAGGAGATCAATCTGCCTATGGGGTACATGCCGTAGATAATGATGGACGTCGTGACTTCGCGGCCGCCCCGCCGTGACTTCGCCGCGCCGCGGCGATATGACTTCACGGCCTCATCGCCCCTTGCTCGAGCTCAACATGGCTTGGTCTCCCGTGTTCGAGCTCCGGTCGGGTGGACGTGAAAAGATTGCAGGTTCATATATTGACACAATGGATAGCAATCACGTCATCGCACAACTCTTGCTTTAATCAATCAGAGTACAATCTGTACACGTCTCCTCCTGTTTGCATACCGTACTCTATTCCATAACCTCTCAAAACGGAATATGCAAATCAATTTTTATTAGCTTGAGGAAGGACTCTATGTACACACCCTGATTTTGACGTGGATCCTTTCTAATTCTTCTTCCAAATCTTAGCCGTTAGTTTCTTGGGTTACCTGCCAGTAAATCTTAGCCGTACAATGTTTGTTGTTTTAATAATATAATAGATAGATACTCTTGAGACTCGCACTCCTTGTTTGAGTAATTGCTATAGTACTTTGCGTGAGCATTTTGATTATGTGCCAACAAATTCTGAACCATCAAGTTGGTTTCCTACGGTAAAAATCACCATTAGTGGTGAAACTTTTCATGCTCGTTGTGATATTATGTCTGAATTTTGTCTTATGCCAAAGGATGTTTACGAATCTTTGAGTCTTTGGAAACTTTCTGAGGGGGGAGAAGAAATTTCTCTTACTAATAATGCCACTATATTTCCCGTTAGAATAGCTGAAGGAGTATATACAAAAGTCCTAGGAAAAATGGTGTCTACTGATTATCTTGTTATTGAATGTGTAGAAAAAGGACAAATCACGCTTGGAATGTCTCTACTAAAGCTCCTGGGCGCCATTATAGATGTGGGAAAAGGCACTATAAGATTCATCTCTCTGCCTTGCAATAATCATGTGTTTCCCAAAGTTAAGAGCGAAGGTAAGAGAGGAAGACGTAAGGCATCTGTTGATCCTAATACCTCACTTGATAATACTTGATTTCCACCTTTTTGCGCCTAGCTCAAAGGCGTTAAAGAAAAACACTCTTGGGAGATAACCCAATGTTTTATTTTCAGTTCTTTTTATTTTATTTGAGTCTTGGAAGTTATTACTGCTGTAATAACCGCTCCTTATCCTTTTTATTTCGTTTTTGTGCCAAGAACCTCTAATTTGAGGAAGGTAAGATTTGGGGAAGTTGCTGTCCTGAAACAGATTTTGGTGCTGCACCGTAAAAATTTGTGAAAATTCTCAGAATATCTTTTTGACCTGCAATTTCTTGTGCACATGCCCCAGGTTATATCCAAACTTTCATTAGTTTTACACTTTTTGATTTGAGCAACAGAAGGTCCTCGAAAAAATTGACCTTTGTCAGCTGTTCTGTTTTGACAGATTTCTGCCACTATTTGTGTTTGCCTCTTGATCACTTTCTTTTTGAGTTCTTTTGATCACGGAACTTTTGGGGAAGTTTCTACAGTAGTATATGCTTTATATGTGGTGGTTTTGAGTTGAAACCTGAACCAAAAAGGGTTGATTCATTATTATGTTTATGCTAACGTTGCTGAATTGTTATAAGTTTTGTATAAAGGAAGTTTTTAAGTGTAGGGATTAGAGAATGATGAGATGAGGTGAAGAATGGACAAAAGCTCAAGCTTGGGGATGCCCATGCACCCCAAGAAATATCCAAGAGGTACAAGCGTCAAAGCTTGGGAATGCCCCCGAGGCACCCCTTCTTCATCGGCAAAAATTAGGTCACCTTTCAAAACACTATTTTTATTGCTTCATGCATTATGCGTTTTTTCTTGGAGCGTCTTTACTTTTGCTTTTAGTTTTCTTTTGTTTTGTTTGCTGCAATAAATGGTTGGTGACAAGGGTATAGTTAATAGAGCCCGTATGTTGAGTACCCCTGAGGCCCGTTAAGCTAGGCCCAATTGTAATGATAGTCGAATACGAGTTCTTACCGTATGTCGATATTGTAATCTGTATCGGACCCTACCCGATCCTCGAGACCTGGCCATCTATATAAAGGGACCAGGAGGGGATGGTGTGGGGCAGATTGAAAGCAAGCCAGGTTGAACACCCAAGTTTACTTTCGACACTCACCTATTTCGACTAACTTTACCTTCGAGTTCATCTGACGCCCTATCTCCCCGATCGTAAGTCCTTCATCTAGGACATTTGTCGAGTTAACCCCTCGTCAATTGGCGCCGACCGTGGGGACTTTGGGCGTTGGAATCATGAATTCGACGGCTTTTTCGCTTTTAGCCAACAACAATGTAGAAATCGACGAAAATCAAGAGATGGAGTTGACAATTGGAAGTTTGAGCATCCTCATCGGGCCATCAGGCTCATCTCGCCTTTCAGATCCGACGAAGCAGTATCCGACGGCAAGTGAGCCCGAAACAGTAGCAATGATGGAGTATTCCGACGGTTCTTCCAGCGAGGTAAACTCGCCGGTCAGCCGAGGAGAAGTGCAAAAAGGAAAGGTCGCGGAAGACAACGAAGCAAAGGAAAATTTCGACGCAGGAGTCCAACTCGACGATCTCATGATCTGCCTCGACGATATCTCAGACAAATCAACAGACACATGGAAGACAGGGTTAGAGCTTTCTGAAGATGGCGACTCGATCTTCTCAAGCTTCAATAGTAACATCGGCAAACAATGCCAGGTGCTCGCCATTGTGGGAGACAACTCAGAAGAATTCGACGAAAATAATAACCCAGTGCTAAACCCAGCAAATATCGACAGAGGAGCAAATCACCTAGCAGAAGGGCAAATAGCAGAATCCCTCACAGCCAGGGAAAAAATTCGACTATCAGTCGACGAATGGAGGATAATTAGAGAAGCCGTAGAACACGGCACGCCGATACCATCAAACTCCAGAAAAGACATGCTTTTGGGGTATCATTATGCCCTAAGGCAGCAGGCGAAGCAACTAGCAAAGGAGAAAATAGAGATCCAACAAAGGAAGGAATCAGCCATCGCAGCTAGCAACGCCGCTCGTAAAGCGCGAAGCGACGCATCATATAGTAACGCAAGGAAAAATCGTCGACACAGTTCAAGGTACGACAACCTCGAGTACTCCGACAGGCAAAGTATTTCCAAAAACCTCGACTCGTCCTTCCTATCGGTCGACGAGCAGGGGAACATCTTACCAAAAACCCTGAAGCAGCACTAGTAGCAGCGCAAGCGTATCTGCTCACAACTCGACCAAGTCCAGGAGATCCTAGGGAACATATGCATAGAGCAGCATTGAACGGACTTAACATGGTGGGCCACAAGCTATCAGCAAAAGGAGAGGAAGCGTATCACCACAAGGAAGCGCATAAAGCAAGGTCACCTCGCCGTCACAACAGTCCTCGGCGCAGAAGCAGCAAGCAACGATCTCGAACGCCATCACCAAAACAGCACGGTGGAACCCGAAGATCGCGATCCCCAAATGAAAAACGCGACTACGAAGAAGACGAAAAAGAGATGGGGGCATCGTGCGTTACCCACAGGGTTCGCACCACTCCAGTTCCCAAAGGATTTAAGTTACCTCATGATCAGCAAAAGTACGACGGATCACAGGAACCACAATCATGGCTCTCAGATTATCTACAAGCAGTACAAATATTAGGAGGAACCAAAGAAACAGCAATGCAAAGTTTGCAACTACACCTCACCGGCGCAGCAAGGTCATGGTTGAGCAAACTAGAGAAAGAAACTATTGGAAGCTGGGAAGACCTCACAAAGCAATTTACAAGCAACTTCAGGTCGACATACAAGCGGCCAGCATCAATAGAAGAAGTCAAAGCGTGTGTACAACAACGCGACGAAACATTGCGGGCATACATCCAAAGATGGAGTCTCATCAAAAATTCGGCAGTCGAAGTTTCAGACGAAAGAGCAATAGATGCGTTCATCATTGGATTAAGGCGAAGAGACCTAGTCGAAGAGATGGGCAGAATCAAGCCAAAAACAGTGTCAGGCCTCATGGACGTAGCAAACAGATTTGCAGATGGAGAAGATGCATGCAACAACAAGCGGACACGATCTCCAGAGGACGATAGAAGAAACAGATATGGAAGTCAAAGGAGACGGTCCCGAAATTACGACAACTACGGCTCCCATAGCCAAGTCGCCACATGATACAAAGACAACAGCTATCAAGGAAGTGATCGCAGAAGCTCGGGATATCGAAGCTACGGAAAAGAGGACTATAAAAAGTTTCCCACGAGAGAACCCAGAGAGTACAACCCGTCGCCAGAAGATATGCTCAACGGACCTTGTCATATACACTCAGCGTTCGTCGATGGGAAGCGAGTATCAAGGCACGCAATGAAAGATTGCACAACATTCTTAAAGCTACAAGAGGCAGCACTAAACAAGCAAACCGAAGCAAGGCGACAAGGATTTGAAGGAAGCAACAATCCCCCGACAAAGCAACAATGAAACAACGGAGCTCCTCAAGGACAAGACCAGCAGAACCAGGGGCACGATGACGACGAAGGGTACGTTCCATCAAAAGGACACATCACAGCAATGATACAACCTGTGCCCAAGTCGAACAAAGAAGAAAAGAGTATCACTCGACAAGTCAACTTAGCAGTCATCTCACCGCCAGCCGCAACGGAGTATCTGCATTGGTCAGAACAACCAATCGAGTTCAACAGAGAAGACCACCCTATAACAGTACCTCGGCCAGGAAACACGCCTTTGGTACTTAAAGCTCAAATCGGCGCGTATGATGTCGACAGAATATTCATGGACGCAGGAAGTGGAATCAAACTGATATACGCAAAAACACTCAGAGCAATGCATATATCACTAGAGTTCCTGAAGCCAACGGATTGTTCCTTCCACGGAATCGTACCAGGAAGTGCCAATTATCCACTAGGACGGGTAGCACTCAACGTTTGCTTTGGCAACCGGCAAAACTACAGAAGAGAAAAGCTCGACTTCGAAGTCATGGACTGGCCATCTCAGTATCATGCGATCCTCGGGCGACCCGCGTTTTCGCGATTCATGGCAGTGCCTCACTATACATATCTGGTACTCAAAATGCCAGGACCAAGAGGAGTAATCACAGTAAAAGGAAGTTTCGAAGTCTCAGATCTCTGCGACAGGGAGTTCCACAAGATGGCGCAAAACTTTGGCACGACAGCCAACTATGCAGAGAAAGCAAAGAACATGACCACAGAAGGCGTCAAGCTACTCGAAGGATGCGTTGCGGAGCCCGAGATGAAGAAACCACGAGTAGGAGCATCAGGAGAAGACAAAGATACAGGAGAAGAAGAGAAAGCCACGACGGCATAAGCATCAAAGAACAATAAAATAGAGTAGAAGAATAAGGCTGTAAAAGCCACGAGTTATACCAGGGGCAACGCCCTCTAGATCCAGAACACAGGCCATAGGCCGGATCTATTGGGTCACCCCATGTATCTTACATTACAAGTATAATAAAGACAAAGCGTTCCTCATATTCGAGTTTACGAGTCTTTCAAAGGGAAAAATGCGGTAAACGCATGACTCATACAGTGACGCTTTGAGGACAAGTTTTTCGACATAAAAAGTCGCAAAATAGGACACTCTCGCGTTCCACATATACAAAAATATTACAATAACGGGTTATTAGAATCATCTACGCCTAAAGGATCCAAATAATGGTACTCGCGAAAAAACGCAGCATCCGCTTCCAACAGCCTAGCTACGAGTCTTCGAGCAGGTTGCAGCGTGCTCTCCATATGTACCCGAAGGCTAGCTCCACCTGGAGCCAAACTCAGGGACATAGAGCTATAATTCAGCCTCGGGTGCCACTTGCATATCCACCCGAGAGCAAAATTGGCACCTGCCACTAAGTTCAGCTCTATCAATCTATAAATGCGATGGCTGGATCTGAATGTATCAAGAAGAAGTGGGAAAGTTGCAGGCAAAGGATTGCGAGGAAGCATAATAGAATGCATCGTTGTCAAAGCTCTTCGACAACCATCAACTGATTCGCCAACATGCTGGGCGCGATCTTGAACTAACACGATAGCATTTCGACGTTGAGGATCAGACCACAGAGTCTCAACATTCGCGGACATTCTTTCAAGAGCCGCACTTCGTTCAGTAACTCGACGATCCTCGGCTGCGAAATCCAAACAGGTGCCTGCGATGGCAAGACATATCGCAAAAAGCGTTGAGATAAGCGATTCAAAAGGAAAGGAAGGAGTCGAAATAGAGTCTTACATCGTATCATCTCGCAAGCAGATTCGATAATGCCAAGGATAAAAGATTCGCACTCTTCATGATGAACAACCCTGGCCGTCAGACTAGACACCTGGTCATCAAGAGCAGAAATCTGCTTCATAAAACCGCAAGCTTTGCTAGCCTTGTCAACAGCCATCTTTGCTTAGCGTTTTGCCAAAGTTAAGCGAGTCTCTAGATCTAAAATCCTCAAAGAATACTCCGCGCATTGAGAGCAGCGGGAAGCAGACGACGAAACTCGGGAACCAGGCACATCAAATGGAGAAGCACGAGCATAACTCAAGGGATCATCAACAAACTAGAAGCCAAGAGTCAAAACAAAAAGAAACACTTCAGAAGCTAATATAGCATATCATACCGAATAGACATATTTACATAATGTGCAAGCCCTTTGGCTAAAGTTCTCGGGTTGAATACAAGTTTCTACATTCAAAAGAGGAAACTACAGCAAAGAGGCTAAAATCTACGCCACCTCAGCATCTTGCTCCGTGGCAGTAGGAGGAACGGTAGCGTCGTCTGCAGTAGCTGGAGGAGGCGAGGAAGCAGTCATGAGTGGAATTGCGGAGGTTGGCGTTAAAGAAGCCGCCGAGGCCGCTGAAGGAGAAATTATTGACACTATGGCAGGCGTCAATTTCTTCGCTTTCTCAAAGAAAGGCTTCAACTCTGATCGGGTGCGACCATGAGGAGAACCAATTTTCTCCCAGTCGAGATCTGCCCCATGCGCGTAGGAAAGCGCGATGGCACCTTCGACACCTCGCTTCACAGATAAACCTTTCAGCTGGAGAAGAGGATCATCCTGAGTATCGAAGGCCTTGGCAAGCTGTCCTAAATCGCTGGCTGGAACCTCCGACCTTTTCTTCGGCTGTAACCCGACAAACATCCGCGATAGAACGCGGCTAACCAACTCGAAAACATCCTGGACAGATATCCAACTTGCCTCGAGCAAGTTGACCGCTGCCAGAAGAGGATCATCGGCAGGTTGCGGAGTTGGCAAGAGAGCCTTGGTACGATCTGAATGGATAAGCAAGGGAAGGTAAGTAAAAAGGAAAAGGCATTATCAATAGAGTATAAAGAAAGTATCATCAGCAATAAAAGAATACGAAGTAAGTGTGTACTGCCAGCAGCGGCAGAACTCTTGTTGAGTCGTTCGGCCACGACTTGCTCCCGCTGGAGGCGCTCCTTGGTAGCATCGGATAAAGCTGACTCTGCCTTCTTAGCCCTGGCAATTGCAGTATTGTGCAATTTTTCAGCGTTCGCCTTGGCCTTAGTCGCGGAGTCATAGGCTTTCTGAGAAGCAGAAAGCTCAGCTTCCAGAGATGCAATGCGTGCGTTCGCCGATGCTAAAGCATCTGCAAGTCAACAAGTGAAGAAAAGGAAAGTCAATAAAGAAGCAGGGGAAAGAGCATATCAAGGAAAGCAGAAACGAGGCAATGAATTAACCTTCAGAAGCTTTCGCAACCCTCCAGTATTGAGTACACTCAGTGCCTAAGGCGATGAATTTCTTCATCAGCGCCTAGTAAAACAAGGATAAATAAGCACACGCAAAGAGGAAGGAAAAATCTTCAAGAATACGATCACTTACATTATCTGAAGAACTCGAAGGCTCATGCACCTCGAGAGAGACGTCGGCTTCTTTGGATTTCTTTGACTTTTTTGTGCTCCGAGAGACAGGAACCTTCTTGATGGTAGATCTGGTAACCCGAGGCACTTCAGCAGGAAGTTCAGTTTCTGGCACAGAAGCCTTATCCGGAATTGCAGTTTGTCGAGAAGGAGAAGCCGGGGTGTTTAGTTGTGTTTCCTCGTCCTCACTATAAATGAGAAACGGGTTTCACACAGCTTGAAACAAAAAAGAAGTAAAACACAAAAAGCAACAAATAGTGGAACTCGTAGAAACACTTACGAATCCATGAGGTCAAACATCTCGACACCCTCTTCTAGACAAGGGGCTGCAGCAGCAGAAGTCTTCTGTGCAGAGGTACTCGAAGAAGCCACCTCGTCGACATGCTTCCTCTTCTTATTGGCACCAGTGTCTTCAGACAGTGCAGCAGGAGGAGACGCCGTCGAGTTGGTGCCTTCTTCCGAATCTTCGGTTTCATCCCCGTCCTGGGTTTCTTCAGCCTCGGGGGCTTCAGATGCAACAGCAGCCAGATCAGCCGGCAGTGGTCCTCCTCGGGAAGAGGAGGGAGTGAGACAAGGAATACATGGTCCTGAAGAGGAATAAGTCAGAAAAATATTCCGCACAAGTAAAAGCAAAGGTCGATAAAATTAGACAGCAAGCATACAAAATAAATGCATACCTCGGGTAGGGGGTGCGTGGAGTCGAAGAAACTAGCAGTCAAATCTGCGACTGTGTGCTCCTTAGTGAGCTTGGTGAGGCTCCTAACTCACTTGTCGACGTCCTTTTTCTCTATAAGATCGTCAGAGATGCGAGAAGGATCTGCTAAACCAGAATAGCTCCAAAGTTTGGAAAGACGATGCTGCAAGGGCTGGACTCGACGTTGCACAAAGAACGCCATGAGCTGAATACCCGATAAAGCACCTCCTTTACCTCCCTTCAGAGTTTGGATACGATTCAGCAGAGGGGTAATTTGTTCCATCTCAGAATCTTAGGGAGGCGAGTCCCACGAGGCTAATTTTTTAAGTTCCTTAGTCAGATCAAAAGGAGCTAAGCCATATTGGTCCTCAGAGGAGGCCTCGCGGTCCTTTATGTAAAACCATTTTGTCCTCCAACCTTGGACTGATGCAGACATGGAGAATTCAAGATAGTGGGCTTCAGCGCGTACAGAGACAACGGCGCCGCCCAATTCAGGTTTATTAGACAGCGAGACACTGGGGCGAAGTCGAAAAATTGAACGCCAGAGAAGGAAGTGGGGTTCTATCCCCAAGAAGGACTCGCAAAGAGTCACAAAGCAGGCAATGTGAAGGATGGAATTTGGGGTAAGCTGGTGAAGCTGTACGCCGTAAACAAAAAGAAGCCCACGAAGGAATTCGTGGGCAGGAAGAGATAAACCACAGAGAAGGAAGGAGAGAAACATTACTCGATAGCCGCTCGGGGGCTTTGGGATCCGCTCGGTGCTGGGAAATTTGATGGAGTCCTCGGAAGAGAGGAAGCCGTCCTCCCGAGCCTTCTTCACCTCTTTCTCCTTGATAGAAGAGTGCACCCAATTGGTTGCGGAGTTCGCACTCTTGCCCTTGGCCATAACGGCGTTCTTGGATGCGCAGTGCTTCACGCGCATCTACAATCTAGGTCTGGGGGCTTTATGTGCAAAGAACACAGATGTGCAGATCGGCAATGGCGGCGGCGGAGAAGAAGAGGAGCTGGTAAACAGTAAAAGCCCCCCACTCTCCCCATATATACCTTCTCGCAGAAGGAACATGGGTTGAGACGTGGCGAACGGAGCGGAAGTGGCAGTCCACTAACGGGCAGGAAAAAAACGAAATTACTGCGCTACCCATGAGACGGTTCGCGCTCAAATCATAAGTGACGTATAGCTAAAATTGGCTAGTGACGTCATGGTATGAGAAAGAAGAAGGATGGCGCCGACAAGTGCAAAATAGATAAACAAAACTATCTACGAAGGAGTTTTAATTATAGCCTTGGGGGCTACTACTTTAAAGAATGGTGCATACAATTTTTCTCTAAAGAAGTGGATACATAATCAACAATAGGTTATTATTAAGCTATTTAGAGATGAAGTATGATGAATATCATTTTGAGCCTATACTCGAAAAAATATTTTTTCGACTATAGCCTCGGGGGCTACTCCCATCGGGAGCGCTGAGCGCGCACCCGAAGATATTTCTTGGCAAATGATAGAGCATGAGAAGTGAAGAAATGTTACTCCCATCGGGAGCGAGTTTTATGGTTGTTTAAACCCAAATATTTTCAGTCGAAATTTGACTGCGACATAAGATTCTCGAGTTGCGTTATCGCAACGAGACTCGAATGCCGTGATTTATCACGAAGGTACGACCCCGGGATCCGTCCTGTGTGGCCTGGTATACGCACATGGATGCGCTCTGCTGGTATGTATCCGTGTCTACGACGCGAAGAAAATCCTGGTGGACGCACTGGGTACCCTGAGAATCACTGGGATTCATTCTTTGTAAGTCCTAAATGCGGCAAAAGAGTGGGTTTGACCGGTATCCCGAATTCAAGTCCAAGGGGATTGAATTTGAAGTAGGTGACAAGTATCTGTTCCGGCAGTTAACTGACCTCTTGATCCGTCAGAGATGTCAGGCTTGTTCATCAAAACCCCTTGCGAAATATTATCATGAAAATAAGTCGAAAGACCAAGTCGAAGATTTGAAGATAAGAAGAAGTCGAAGAATTGATCAAGTCGAAGATATAAAGATTAGAGATTCAACCTGAATCTGGAATTCTGGTAGAATCTCAGGGGCTACTGACAAGGGTATAGTTAATAGAGCCCGTATGTTGAGTACCCCTGAGGCCCGTTAAGCTAGGCCCAATTGTAATGATAGTCGAATACGAGTTCTTACTGTATGTCGATATTGTAATCTGTATCGGACCCTACCCGATCCTCGAGACCTGGCCATCTATATAAAGGGACCAGGAGGGGACGGTGTGGGGCAGATTGAAAGCAAGCCAGGTTGAACACCCAAGTTTACTTTCGACACACACCTATTTCGACTAACTTTACCTTCAAGTTCATCCGACGCCCTATCTCCCCGATCCTAAGTCCTTCATCTAGGACATTTGTCGAGTTAACCCCTCGTCAGTTGGACCCCAACAAATTTCATTTGGAGGAGATTTACTTGCTTTTCATTTGCCAAGAACACTCCGTTTTTCACTCTTATCGTTCAACGAGTGTTCTCTTTTTCTAGAACTGCGTTTAGCTTTCGTTTTTCGCCTTGATTTTTGTTCAAATCTTGTTTTATCTTTGCATCAAGGTGTATTTGGACCTCTGGTCTATGTTGGTATTCATCAAAAGAGTTGTTTCAAAAAGGTTTGAATGGTGTTGGAAAAGAGAAAAAGTTTCATACAAAAAAGTGGTACACAAAGGAGCTTGTTTAGACCGCGGCTTAGACTTTTTCATGCCATGCTTGATGTCGTTTTGATACTATGCTTAGTGATTTTTGCTGTAGCATGACTTTTCTCAAATGACTGAGATTGCTTAATGAGCCTTTGAAAAAAAAATCATGCGTTGTTTTTATTATTTGGAAGCATTAATTTGGTTTTCTCCTTGATGCTTTATTTGGGTTGACTTGGTGCATGCTTACAACATGTTTGACTCATACAAAGTCGCCATAAGCCTCTATGATCATTTAGTTTTTGACTTTTGATGCCATTTTATGCCTCTCTTAATGATGTTTTGTCGCTATGCATGATTATGGCCGTTATTGCTCTCTTAGTTGGTCGCTCCCAGTCTTTTGCTAGCCCTCATATTGTACTGAGTATGAGCTCTACTCGTGCATCCAACTCCCAAAAACCAAGTTATCCTAATGTGTCCACCATACATACCTATTAGCAATTTGCTATTCCAAAGTACATTTAACTTGCTTTTATCTATCCTTCAAATTAAACTCTTTTGGTGTTATGTGAAAATTAGTCAGTAAAGCTCTCACAAACCTGATGGCACACTTTACTTTTCTCGCTTTTAAAATTTTGACATTGTGGCTCTTTTATGTTGACGTTATGCTTGCAAGTTGTAAGTTGGAAATTAGCCAAACCATGCCGTCATGGGGTAAGCTTTCAACATTGCACTTCTTTTATTTGAGTTGATATCGTGATCTTTTGTTTATGGATACTCGCGATGTGAAATAAGTTGGGAATCTTGCGGGATCATGGAGTTTGTATACGTGTTAGAGAAATGCCTGGGCCGCCAATCTAAGACATGCATAATTCATGGTGGAAATTTACAGCATGCCCATAGTGGACATTCGACGACGCATCTCAAAATAAAAAGCTATACCAATGCTAAATAAAAGAGATGCCGAGGTGTTCATTGTCTGTTTGTCCTGTCATTTTGATGTGGGCTTGTTCCAAGTCATCGGGCAAGCAGGTACCCCATTGGCGGTTCTCGATGATACGTGTATACTTACAATGACAAGAGCTTGCTTGGGACTCTAAGTCGAGTAGCATGAGGTTTGAGTATTCGTACTTCACGGGACACGAGGTTTTCAACTTATGATTTGTCAAGCATATGCTCATAAACATTCTTGCATTTACTTTAACCATTCAAGATGCCTATGATGGGGGCAATGAGAGCTCAAAGCTAGTAAGTACCATAATTTTTTAAGGTTTATAAAACTCGCAATCACTGCTTCACTCTGCGAAGGGCCTTTCTTTTACTTTTATGTTGAGTCACCACCTTCTACCTTTATGCACCGTCTAAGAGAGCATAGTTGCCATTCTAAGTTTAATGTGCATTGTCCCAAAGTTACCATTGATTGATTCATGATTTTGGTTTCATTTGTTCTTAAATTATTTGTATCTAGTCGCCCTTTTAAACTTGAAGGTGTCCTATGCATTTATGTTTTGCTATTCCATGAAGGACAAGCTGAAAACCATTTGTTATGTTTTTCCATATGATTTGAACACACGTTTGACTTTCATTGTTTCATTATTCATGATCTTTTGTTTGTGTTTCTTTTCATGTTATAACATGGTTGCTAAGTTTCTATTGTCAAGATTATGTCTTTTATGCCCACCTTTTAAGTTCTTTGATCCCAGCACTCAATGCTTACTTAGATGATCAAGATTGTGATGGTGCATGTCACCTAAAAAATTATTCTTTTGTTATCACTTACCTACTCGAGGACGAGCAAGAGTTAAGCTTGGGGATGCTTGATACGTCTCAAAAGTATCTATAATTTTTGATGCTCCATGCTTGTTCTTACACCATTTGCTTAGTGTTTTGTTACACTTCGTGGCGTTTTTATGCATTTTCCGGAACTAACCTATTAACAAGATGCCACAGTGCCAGTTCCCTGTTTTCTGCTATTTTTGTGTTTCAGAAAAGTTACACAGGAAATATTCTCAGAATTGGACGAAACAAAAGCCGAACCTCCTATTTTTACCGAAGCTTCGCGAAGACCGAAGATGAGACGGAAGGGGGCCAGAGGCTGGCCAAACCACAGGGGGCGCGGCCCAGCCCTTGGCCGCGCCCACCCATGGTGAGGCCGCCTGGCCCACCTCCTGACGACGCCCCTTCGCCTATAAAGTCCCCTCGACGGGAAAACCTAAGGGATGGATCAATTTTTCCAGAAACATACTGCAAGCCGCCGCCGTCATCGAATCGAGATCGGGGGGATCCAGGAGTTCTTCCCGGCACCCTGTCGGAGAGGGGAATCCCTGCCGGAGGCCTTCTCCACCAACATGGTCGCCTCCGGAGTGATGTGTGAGTAGTCTACCTTGGACTACGGGTCCATAGCAGTAGCTAGATGGTTGTCTTCTCCACCATGTGCTTCATGTTTAAATCTTGTGAGCTGCCCTACATGATCAAGAGCATCTTTATATAATCATACATGTTGTGTTTGTTGGGATCCGATGAGTATTGGTACTATGTCAAGTTGATGTGCTGAATTTTATCTTATGTTATCTCTATGTTGTTTATGATCTTGCATGCTTTCCGTTGCTAGTAGCTATCTTGTCCGAGTAGATGCTAGTAACTCCAAGAGGGAGTATTTATGCTCGATTGTTGGGTTCATGCCTCTATTTAATCTGGGGGACTGACAGATACCTCTAAGGTTGTAGATGTGATGTTGCCACTAGGAAGAAAAAAACATTCTTGTGTCCAAGGACATTTGCTTTGTTTACATTACGCACTTTGCTTAATGCAATTATCTGTTGTTCGCAACTTAATACTCAAGGGGTCTTCGGATGATATCCCCGCGAGTGGATTTTTAGTCATAGATGCAGTTGGATTACGGTCTATGTATTTTGTCGTAATGCCCAGAGTAAGCCTCATAGTGATCCTCGTAATGTATGCACGTTATCTTTACTCTATCAATTGCCCAATTGTAATTTGTTTACCCAGCATGCTTTATTTATCTTATGGAGAGACACCACTAGTGAACTGTGGACCCCAGTCCAATTTCCTTTATATAGCTTTACCGTTTACTTTACTCGCACTGTTTACTTTACTCGCATTACTGTTATCCTTTTACCACTCGATATGCTCATTCCTTTGTTTACAGCAAACCGGTGAGATTGACAACCTCATCGTAAGTTGAGAGCAAAGTATTTGTTTGTGTTGTGTGCAGGTTTCACGTTGCTGCTAGGTGAAGACACACCAACAAGTTGTCTGGCGCCATTATCCGGAGTGTCACGAAGCTAGCAAGCATCACCTTCTTAAATTTGGCTCTCTCCTACTAGATTGATTACCTTGGTTTCATAACTGAGGGAAAACTTGCTGCTGTGCTCATCACACCTTCTCTTGGGGTTCCCAACTGGTCGGTCATTTACATCATCAACACCGCACCATCACTCGGTTACGTACATAGCTACGTTTTAACACCACCCACCATGTGTATTGCCGCTGTAGTTACTTATACATCTACATCATCACGATCCTGGGGGTGGCAACGACTAAGTAGAATGCGTCTAAAGGTCATTCGGTCCCATCGCCGTACCGATTAGGCATAGGATAGGCTGGCCAGTCTATATCTTTGATGGAACAAGACCACACGGAGATTCCTTACAATGCTTCATAAGCACGCCACATTAAGGCGTGACCATACCTGCTGGCTACCGCATCATCACATCACCTCCCTCCACTTTTGCAAAAATCAAGGCAACCACGTGGGCCCACTTTGGGTGCCTGGCCAGAACCAGCTAGGAGAAGCTGGAAAGGAGAAACACTTCAAGACAGAAGACAAAAGCTATAAGCTCCTCAGCTATGTATTAGCCGACACCTTAGGTGTCAGCTCACCAGGGAACCGATTAAGGAGTATCTAGAACCACTAGTACAAAACCAACAATCTCAGCCGGCTTTGGTACATGGGCAAGTGACGGCTCACACCCATCCGACTGTAAGCAATAGTTGCTAATAATACATTTTTTTCTATGCCGGTTACCCTGTAGAATAATGATTATCACTACAAAATTAAATAAAATGTTCATGTAATAACCAAAGATGTTCTAATTAGTACCTTGGCTGGATCTTTCCGTGACAAATCCAAACCATCATAAGGTTAATATGGTGGCCAACATAGAAGACACACACTTGGCATAAATTCGGGCCATAGGATTAAATCCTTATCATTACTAGAAATATTCAATGAAGAACTAGACAAATTCATCTACAAAAGCGTGAATTTGTAGGCTTAATTCGAGCCAGAACTTTGCGAGAAGAAAGGGACTGATACGTCTCAAACGTATCTATAATTTTTGATGCTCCATGCTTGTTCTTACACCATTTGCTTAGTGTTTTGTTACACTTCGCGGCATTTTTATGCATTTTCCAGAACTAAACTATTAACAAGATGCCACAGTGTCAGTTCCCTATTTTCTGCTGTTTTTGTGTTTCAGAAAAGTTACACGGGAAATATTCTCAGAATTGGACGAAACAAAAGCTGAACCTCCTAATATTTACCGAAGCTTCTAGAAGTCCGAAGAGGAGATGGAGGGGGGCCACGGGACAGCCACACCATAGGGCGGCTGTAGCGCCCTGCCTTTTGCTAAAGGCAGAACTCCTGTGTATCTGTGCCATTCCCTGGATCAGTAGATATCACCACAGTACAAAATAAGTAATCATTGCAATAGCATCAATATTACAACGTAAATCCAGTTACATAGGTCTTCAACCTTACGAGTACACAGCATAAAGCATAGTTGCAGTGAGCCTCCATTCTTCATCACGTGCCACAAGCAGACATGTTGGAATGTAGTCTCGAGATCCTACTCCTGGTTCCTTACCCGAATCAAAACCTGCACGTTTGAATATGCAGCCCCAGAGGGGTCAGTACAATGATGTACTAGCAAATGACACATATTTGGTGGCATTTTTGTGGAAAGACTATACTACATGACATTTGGCTGGTGGATCTCAAAGGCTGATTTGCATAAAGCCAATTTTATCCTATAATCCATTTTAATACTTTCTTACAAAATTTTATTTTTCAAGGGTCAAGACAACCCCCATACACTACATACTGGCCGGTATGTAGTTCTGGGCGCAACTCAACAAAGTTGGAACCTCAGGCACCACCACCCCTCGGAGTGTATGTTCCTTAGTTCCTACCTAGAGGTTTCTAGACAAATTTTAATAATTCAGAATCGGTGATGAGATTCTTCCGTACATTCCATGTCTAGAGACTCAACTGTCCATAACCGAGGACACGGCTAATCGATTAGTTTAGACACCTTGCAAGGGTTGTGCACTTTCACCTTACGATTCATTTTATGCCCATACATAAAATGAAACGAGACCTTTTAGAAGGAGAGGACAACTAACTTGGCAAGCTCCGTTCCCAACCTACAATTCAACTACCACCACTTCTTGCCGACAAGTTGCACTCCCACATCTAATCAGTCAAGACAGAGCCCATAATGTCATAAGGCTGCATTGGAAGTACACTAAGCATGGAAGACATAGCCATCTCTTTGTTCCTGGGTGGCCATCCCGAGCGGTATTCTGAACCCACATCCTCTTAACAAGGCATGCGTCCCAGAACCCACCTACCTCGCCTCCTCTTATCAAACCAATCCACCCAGGTGTTTCATTTTAGTTGAAGTTCTTAATTTGTTCACAAAACACTTTTGCAAGTGATCAAAGCATAGCATCAATATTTTTCAAAGTAATTAGCATCCTATCAGGTGGGGTTTGAGGGATTGCTACACACTACTAGGATCTAAGCATTTGATAAAACAGTTGAACATTTCACCTATCATGCATACTACTGAATCACACTAATGCAGTAGTAAAAATAGGTAAGGGGCATGTGTGTCACTTGCCTTTTTGAAGATCACGATATTTCACTTATCTCGACTAAGCACGTAGCTCTTCGCACAAACTATAACACAGAAATAGCAATACATAAACAATCCATACAAACACAATCAAACAAATCAAACAATTGAAAGGTGTTTGTTTAACAATTTAGATTTATTGAGATGTCATGATAGAAAGATATGGCAAAGGAAATATGAATTGTGAGATATGGGTTTGAGAGCTTAGCTGGGGAAGATCAATATGATTTGAGAGAGAATTGGATTAGGCATAAAATAATTGATGAAGTTTTTATGCTTTATCTAAGCATATAAGAGTTTTAGGGATAGCTCATGTGAAATAAATTACACAAGAGTCAATTTGTGCAGCTCAACACTATTGAGTAATGTGACAACAATTACTCTTAAATAGCGTCTATTGCACTTAGGAACTAGGCTAGGTTTTAAGAATGCTTGAACAACTCAATTAGCACATTTGCTAGTTGAATAGTTCAATACACGTGAATAGAATTAAGTAGGTATTGGATTGGATATGAATGATTGATATTTGAGGGCATGGCTCAAATGGTTCATTGATCAACATGGTGTATAACACATACTATGGTATGGGCTATAACAACTCCACATTAATATGATCTAGGTTTGGGATGAATTCATATTCTACTCAAGTAGCACAATTGCAATTTGAATATATGTGAATTAGACAAAGTATAATGAGTGAGATCTTTATGCTTTATCAAAGCATATTGAATCTTGGATTATCTCATGTGGGTAAATCACATAAGAGATAAAATAGTGCAATAGCAATACTATTGAATAGTTGTGACAACAATTATTCTTAAATAGTATATATTACACTTAAGCTTAGGCTAGGATTCTTATAATATTGAAGTACTCAATTAACTCAAATGCAAATTGAATAGTTCAATGCAAGGCTAAGATTGAGTAGACATGAGTAAAAGGCTATAGGTAATGGATATGTAAAGATGATATTTGAAAACATGGCTTAAGGTTCCTAATGAGTAAATGGGATTGGGTTAAGTACTATGATGTTGGTTTGATCAATACCATAGTAGCAAAGGTAGAAACTAAGATTGAAAGTATCACACTTTACTCAAATGACTCATTTGTAATTTGAATAAGTGGGTACTATACAAGATAGGTCTAAGTGAATATGATCTTGAATCAAGATGTTGTTTAGACAACATTGATAACTAGGTATGATATAAGATTTGCTATGGTAGAAGGAAACATTACTGAAAAGGTATAGGTTATTTCTATAGTGGAAATTACTCAAATCCTCATGTTAGAATTTGGATAATCGCGAAATAGTTCAATCAAATATGGGAGTGACACTACTGGATAGCTTGCAGTAAAACAAAGCTACTGCAATTGGATTCGTTCTAAAATAAATTTTAGAACTCAAGATATGGTTAAATTAGTGATTTGGATAGATTTGAATGCACAAAGTGTGTGCACATATCAAATTTGGATTTTCTTGATCCTATGGTGTTCTACAAGTTGAGAGGATTCCAAAGACTACAAATGTGTAATTTTTGGATTATCAGAACAAAAGATATGAATTAAACAAGCTAACAGAAGGTTTGATTCCAATTTGAAAATTGATTCAAATTGAACCCATAAAATATAAGATTTTATGGTACTTTTGGATTCTAGAATTCCTAAGGATTCCAACGGTATATCATTTGTAATTTTTGGACTTACAGAAGATTTTATATTGATTTTACAAGATCTGGACAAATTCTGCGATTTGAATTTCAAATTTGAAAACAAACTTGACCGGGTTTGACTAGTACTGACAGGGGCAGGCTACGTGGCTTCTTTCCATTGGCTAATACCGATTTGGGATAGGAAACAGAACAGAGGCCGTTGGATTTAGATCTGACGGTGAGATTCGATCTCCTCACCTAGGTTTCACGGAGCTCGCCGGTAATGGCTTGACCTCGCCGGCGGCGGCTCGGGTCTGATCGGCGATGGCGCTCCGGTGGTACTTGGTGACGATCGACCCGACGACGACGCGAGGGAGAGGATGGCGAAGATGATGGCGTCGACGGCGTGCTTGTACGCGTGCTGGAACGGAGACGAGGTGTGGCTGGAGAGGGAGGCGGCCTTGGGTGTCGACGGTGCGGTCGCAGTGCTACAAAATCGGACAATTACAAGCTTCAGGAGATGCGCCTAAGAGAGGGGAGGGTAATGGTACAGGAGAGAGGTCGTGGGGTCACCGTGGTTCACCGAATTTGTCGTCGAAGGTCGTCGGAATCTGCGGCCTCCGGCGATCGATTGCGGTCACCTGGCTCAGAAATTCGGGGAGAAAATGGAGGGGAAATGGAGAGGAGTCAGTGGGGAATAGTGAGGTATATATAGGGAGGCCGTTCGGGGTCTGGGAGGAGAGGGAAGAGCGGCGGGATCGATGGCGACGGTTTCCAGTGAGGAGTAACGGCTGAGGTTGAAGGTGGAGCTGACAGGTGGGGCCCACCTGTCGGCGTGAAAAGAAAAAGAAAAGAAAAAGAAGGAAAATCAGATAGAGGGGTGCGGGCTGAGGCCAGCTGGGCTGCTACTCGGTCTTGGGCCCCGGGTGCAGCCCAGTTGGGCTGTGCCCCCCTTTTTTTTGTTCTGATTCATTTTCCATTTTCTGTTTTCTTATTTCTTTAATAACTTTTGCGAAAAGCTTCAAATCAAATCAAACTTCTTTCAGAAATTTTCTAAAAGGACTGCACATGATTCTAAGTCAGTAATAAAACCAGTTTTCAAGTAAAAGGGGTATTTTCAATAAAACATTATGAGCAAAGCAAGAGGGACTTATTTGCATAAAACAAATTAGAAATAGGGTGGGAATTTATTATTTTCAGAAATTGTGAAAATACTTTATAAAATAATGTTTGAAATTATTTTTCAAACTTAGTTCTTTAAAATACAATCTTTACTAAATAAAACACATTTGTGATTCACTCCTTTGCAAGCAAGCTTGTATAGGTTTGAATAAAAGGTTGGAAAAATAGTATTTTGATACTTGATCTTTCTCAAAGAAGTTCTTCAAGAAAATAATAGAAAGTTTAAAATAGTTTTCTAATAAAGCTTCCAAATAAACTCAAAAGTTTTTAAATCTTTGTGAAATTTCAATCAATGCACTCCAAACAAAAGCAAAAAATTTCCCCCAAAATTTGATAAAATCTTGGGATGTTACAGACTACCACCCTTAAAAGAAATCTCGTCCCCGAGATTGGAGAGGCTAGAAAGAAAGTAGGTATTAGGTTATCTGGGTTTAGGTATCTGGGTGGCTACCACCCTTAAAAGAAAAATTCTCCTGGTGGTATCTCGATGCTTCCTTAGGCACTTGCATTTTGTTCCCAGCTTGCATTCGCTGTTGTGCCATCTTCCGATGTTCACAACTATGTTCCAAAGTGGGCATACCAAGGGTTCCATCCAATTCTGGTGATAAGCAGATATCATCCATCGCGTTGTCTCCAATAAGGTAATCCACATCTTCATTTATAATAGGTGGGTGTCTACTCACAATTCCGGGCACCAACCTTCCTTGTGGGGTTGCTTGAGGTAATCTTACTCTACTGTAGAGCTTTCTATCCAACGGGGTAGTTGTTGAACTACTTTGGACACTGAGGAGTCACTCTTTGGTTAAATCAGAGGACCAAGCTGAGTTGTCTCCTCTTTGGGTCATTCAGAAGACCAAGCTGAGAGGGTATACTCTCATCATCTCAACTTCCTTATCATCATCCTTAGAGGTTCTTCATCTTATGGTTGCTTCCTTATACCATTCTGATCTTCAATTTTCCACGATACCATTCTATTCTGGTAACTTTCCTGGTTGTTGCACATCTTCCAAGAATGTGTATCTAGCCCTTTCGTGGTTGGTCCTCACCAAGGCCAAGACAGCATACAGGCCATCACCATACTCCTTGTTGCTTTTTAGCTGATTTTCATTACAGAATCTCAAAAGATGACTCAGTGCCAAGTACTGCATGCTTGCCCCACGAACATGATGAGACCACACATCCCAATGAATTAGGATGGCATCTCTCTGCAGTCTTCTCAAGCATTTCATAGGGGTAAACAAGGTGGACTCTGTAAGAGGTACTTGCACCTTTAAGGGACGGAAGGTCGCCTTATAACCAGCATTGTTGAACCCATTCAAGTTGCCGGAGCAAGTCATGCTACTTGCCACAGGTATCAGATGGTCCTTAAGAATTCCTTTAGCAACCGTCTTCATAGTTGTTGAAAGGCGCTGAACAACTTGATCATATCTCAAAGATGAACTCCTTCTCACGGGATAGGGATCTAACGAAGCTCTCATGGGCAGAAAAATAGTTCCATAGATTTGGAGAGTTGCCTCATAACATCGCAGGTCGGGATGGGGTAGACTTTGGTGACGTAAAGCTCTGGGATCAGGCGGCAATCTCATAGGTAGTGGTGGTCGTCTTTGTTGTGACTCTCTGGAGAGGAGTGACCTCTCTTTTATAGGCTCAGGGAGGTAGTCGAACAGACCACGTAGGGAGTTGAAACGAAGGGTCGGGAAGGTGAATTGAACAGGCAGCTGCCGAAGCTGAACAGTCTTCGCATTCAAGGTTCACTGAGCAATACGTTTCCGATTCATGAAGTCGTTCAAAAGTCCAAGTTCTCACCGTATTCCTACGTTTTGGCCACACTGGCTCACTATAAGGGGTGTAATATATTATCCTCCTAAGGTTATGGTTTAACGACGTCGTCTCTCATGTAGGTATGTCTCTCTAGATTCACCATTCCTCATACAAGAGCGAACAATATGAGTAGTCGTCATGGGGGCCAATCCATGTCGCACCCAATCATTACCTTGCATTTGGTTTGGTGCATCTCGCATTCTAACTCTTGGTCAACCTCACTAGCTTTTAAACAAAAGTTTTGTTGCAATTGGAACCAAGTTCCCAATTCCTATTTTAAATTTTGAAAACAAAATCTATCGTTCCTAGCTAGAGGTTTTCAACAAAGCTCACGACAATAAACCTTAAGTTGTAGATCCTTTGGTTTGCCATTTAAGAGGAAATAAAATCCTTTCCATTGCTCTGTTTGCTCTTTCCATTGCTCTGTTTGCTCTTTCCATTGCTCTGTTTGCTCTTTCCATTGCTCTGTTTGCTCTTTCCATTGCTCTGTTTGTCCTTTCCACCTTTCTTGCATGAGGTGGTTGAATAGTATTACTTCCACATTAGCTACACCTTGGGGTGTCTTCTATTTGTTTGTGTGGTATCCTTCAGCCATCCTAGCTTACTGGAGTCTTGGGTATCATCCTTTGTGCAACCTCTTGCGTAATGTTCCAGTCTCTTGTACTTGAAACACTATCTCTTGTTGTTGTTCTCTATACCCTTATCTCCAACTGAGGGTCATTGTAGTTGTTCTGTCGTTGAGAAAACTTTTGTTTGGGTTTTAGGACAAGTGTAGGTCTTAGCATAGATGAGAATTAGATAGAAGAGATCTAAAGAAGATAAATTTCCTACCCAAAATAACAGATCAAAACAATTTATCCTACAAGCAATATCTAAAAAACATTCATCATAACAAGCAAACTAGTTTTCAAACAAACGGGAAGGTACGATCATCCACAAGTCGGTATGACCATAACGTTTATTACACGTCGTTGTTTAAAAAAATTTCCTAAATGGAGGTCCAACTAAGGCTTCTTGGTACTCTTCTAAGCAGATCCATTGTTCTAGTCCAGCTGCTTCAGAAAATTGGTAATTTGCTCGTCCTTGGTTTTGATGAGGTCTCCTTGAACACTAAGTTCAGATTCCAACTTTTCCATGTCACCTTGAAGTTGACTTATGGTTGTCTTCAATGTAGTGGTGTCTTCCTTTTCTTCTTTGAGGTCTTGCTGAGTATTATGAAGTCTCCACTTGAGTCTTTCTCCAAGTTCCTTTATTGCTGACCAAGCAGCACATCTTGCTGAGCCAAGAAATGATGGATACATCTCGGAGTTGGTGAACATCCAAGGTCCCATCTTCTTGTGGTCATATTCGTTGTTCTTGTATAAATGAAGCTGCACCCACCAATATTCTTCACCTTCATCCATCACGGGAAATCCTTTGTAAACAGCTTCTCCTTGCATTCCCATACTTAACATGAGGTTCTTCAAGGCTTTGGGAAACTCAATCTCACTCTTCAGGGTCATGGTCATCACTGGTCCTTTCTTCAGTAATTCAATGAGGCTGGTCATCTAATTTAAAAAGAAGAGTAGTGTAAAACAAATGAATGGGGTAAGTTCTTTACAAGAAAATTTCAAACTAAAAGTATATAGATTGGTTTCATTTAGAAAACTGAATTGATTTTCTTGTGAAGGTGAGAAAAGAATCCTAGGGCTTCCTAGTCTATTCCAAACCTAGGGTCTCGATCCTACAGGCAACACTATGCTCTGATACCATTCTGTAGCGCCCTGCCTTTTGCTAAAGGCAGAACTCCTGTGTATCTGTGCCATTCCCTGGATCAGTAGATAGCACCACAGTACAAAATAAGTAATCATTGCAATAGCATCAATATTACAACGTAAATCCAGTTACATAGGTCTTCAACCTTACGAGTACACAGCATAAAGCATAGTTGCAGTGAGCCTCCATTCTTCATCACGTGCCACAGGTAGACATGTTGGAATGTAGTCTCGAGATCCTACTCCTGGTTCCTTACTCGAATCAAAACCTGCACGTTTGAATATGCAGCCCCAGAGGGGCCAGTACAATGATGTACTGGCAAATGACACATATTTGGTGGCATTTTTGTGGAAAGACTATACTACATGACATTTGGCTGGTGGATCTCAAAGGCTGATTTGCATAAAGCCAATTTTATCCTATAATCCATTTTAATACTTTCTTACAAAATTTTATTTTTCAAGGGTCAAGACAACCCCCATACACTACATACTGGCCGGTATGTAGTTCTGGGCGCAACTCAACAAAGTTGGAACCTCAGGCACCACCACCCCTCGGAGTGTATGGTCCTTAGTTCCTACCTAGAGGTTTCTAGACAAATTTTAATAATTCAAAATCGGTGATGAGATTCTTCCGTACATTCCATGTCTAGAGACTCAACTGTCCATAACCGAGGACACGGCTAATCGATTAGTTTAGACACCTTGCAAGGGTTGTGCACTTTCACCTTACGATTCATTTTATGCCCATACATAAAATGAAACGAGACCTTTTAGAAGGAGAGGACAACTAACTTGGCAAGCTCCGTTCCCAACCTACAATTCAACTACCACCACTTCTTGCCGACAAGTTGCACTCCCATATCTAATCAGTCAAGACAGAGCCCATAATGTCATAAGGCTGCACTGGAAGTACACTAAGCATGGAAGACATAGCCATCTCTTTGTTCCTGGGTGGCCATCCCGAGCGATATTCTAAACCCACATCCTCTTAACAAGGCATGCGTCCCAGAACCCACCTACCTCGCCTCCTCTTATCAAACCAATCCACCCAGGTGTTTCATTTTAGTTGAAGTTCTTAATTTGTTCACAAAACACTTTTGCAAGTGATCAAAGCATGGCATCAATATTTTTCAAAGTAATTAGCATCCTATCAGGTGGGGTTTGAGGGATTGCTACACACTACTAGGATCTAAGCATTTGATAAAACAGTTGAACATTTCACCTATCATGCATACTACTGAATCACACTAATGCAGTAGTAAAAATAGGTAAGGGGCATGTGTGTCACTTGCCTTTTTGAAGATCACGATATTTCACTTCTCTCGACTAAGCACGTAGCTCTTCGCACAAACTATAACACAGAAATAGCAATACATAAACAATCCATACAAACACAATCAAACAAATCAAACAATTGAAAGGTGTTTGTTTAACAATTTAGATTTATTGAGATGTCATGATAGAAAGATATGGCAAAGGAAATATGAATTGTGAGATATGGGTTTGAGAGCTTAGCTAGGGAAGATCAATATGATTTGAGAGAGAATTGGATTAGGCATAAAATAATTGATGAATTTTTTATGCTTTATCTAAGCATATAAGAGTTTTAGGGATAGCTCATGTGAAATAAATTACACAAGAGTCAATTTGTGTAGCTCAACACTATTGAGTAATGTGACAACAATTACTCTTAAATAGCGTCTATTGCACTTAGGAACTAGGCTAGGTTTTAAGAATGCTTGAACAACTCAATTAGCACATTTGCTAGTTGAATAGTTCAATACACGTGAATAGAATTAAGTAGGTATTGGATTGGATATGAATGATTGATATTTGAGGGCATGGCTCAAATGGTTCATTGATCAACATGGTGTATAACACATACTATGGTATGGGCTATAACAACTCCACATTAATATGATCTAGGTTTGGGATGAATTCATATTCTACTCAAGTAGCACAATTGCAATTTGAATATATGTGAATTAGACAAAGTATAATGAGTGAGATCTTTATGCTTTATCAAAGCATATTGAATCTTGGATTATCTCATGTGGGTAAATCACATAAGAGATAAAATAGTGCAATAGCAATACTATTGAATAGTTGTGACAACAATTATTCTTAAATAGTATATATTACACTTAAGCTTAGGCTAGGATTCTTATAATATTGAAGTACTCAATTAACTCAAATGCAAATTGAATAGTTCAATGCAAGGCTAAGATTGAGTAGACATGAGTAAAAGGCTATAGGTAATGGATATGTAAAGATGATATTTGAAAACATGGCTTAAGGTTCCTAATGAGTAAATGGGATTGGGTTAAGTACTATGATGTTGGTTTGATCAATACCATAGTAGCAAAGGTAGAAACTAAGATTGAAAGTATCACACTTTACTCAAATGACTCATTTGTAATTTGAATAAGTGGGTACTATACAAGATAGGTCTAAGTGAATATGATCTTGAATCAAGATGTTGTTTAGACAACATTGATGACTAGGTATGATATAAGATTTGCTATGGTAGAAGGAAACATTACTGAAAAGGTATAGGTTATTTCTATAGTGGAAATTACTCAAATCCTCATGTTAGAATTTGGATAATCGCGAAATGGTTCAATCAAATATGGGAGTGACACTACTGGATAGCTTGCAGTAAAACAAAGCTACTGCAATTGGATTCGTTCTAAAATAAATTTTAAAACTCAAGATATGGTTAAATTAGTGATTTGGATAGATTTGAATGCACAAAGTGTGTGCACGTATCAAATTTGGATTTTCTTGATCCTATGGTGTTCTACAAGTTGAGAGGATTCCAAAGACTACAAATTTGTAATTTTTGGATTATCAGAACAAAAGATATGAATTAAACAAGCTAACAGAAGGTTTGATTCCAATTTGAAAATAGATTCAAATTGAACCCATAAATATAAGATTTTATGGTACTTTTGGATTCTAGACTTCCTAAGGATTCCAACGGTATATCATTTGCAATTTTTGGACATACAGAAGATTTTATATTGATTTTACAAGATCTGGACAAATTCTGTGATTTGAATTTCAAATTTGAAAACAAACTTGACCGGGTTTGACTAGTGCTGACAGGGGCAGGCTACGTGGCTTCTTTCCATTGGCTAATACCGATTTGGGGTAGGAAACAAAACAGAGGCCGTTGGATTTAGATCTGACGGTGAGATTCGATCTCCTCACCTAGGTTTCACGGAGCTCGCCGGTAATGGCTTGACCTCGCCGGCGGCGGCTCGGGTCTGATCGGCGATGGCGCTCCGGTGGTACTTGGTGACGATGGACCCGACGACGACGCGAGGGAGAGGATGGCGAAGATGATGGCGTCGACGGCGTGCTTGTACGCGTGCTGGAACGGAGTCGAGGTGTGGCTGGAGAGGGAGGCGGCCTCGGGTGTCGACGGTGCAGTCGCAGTGCTGCAAAATCGGACAATTACAAGCTTCAGGAGATGCGCCTGAGAGAGGGGAGGGTAATGGTACAGGAGAGAGGTCGTGGGGTCACCGTGGTTCACTGAATTTGTCGTCGAAGGTCGTCGGAATCTGCGGCCTCCGGTGGTCGATTGCGGTCACCTGGCTCGGAAATTCGGGGAGAAAATGGAGGGGAAATGGAGAGGAGTCAGTGGGGAATAGTGGGGTATATATATAGGGAGGCCGTTCGGGGTCTGGGAGGAGAGGGAAGAGGGGCGGGATCAATGGCGACGGTTTCCAGTGAGGAGTAACGGCTGAGGTTGAAGGTAGAGCTGACAGGTGGGGCCCACCTGTCGGCGTGAAAAGAAAAAGAAAAGAAAAAGAAGGAAAATCAGATAGAGGGGTGCGGGCTGAGGCCAGCTGGGCTGCTGCTCGGTCTTGGGACCCGGGTGCGGCCCAGTTGGGCTGTGCCCCCCCTTTTTTTTGTTCTGATTCATTTTCCATTTTCTGATTTCTTATTTCTTTAATAACTTATGCGAAAAGCTTCAAATCAAATCAAACTTCTTTCAGAAATTTTCTAAAAGGACTGCACATGATTCTAAGTCAGTAATAAAACCAGTTTTCAAGTAAAAGGGGTATTTTCAATAAAACATTATGAGCAAAGCAAGAGGGACTTGTTTGCATAAAACAAATTAGAAATAGGGTGGGAATTTATTATTTTCAGAAATTGTGAAAATACTTTATAAAATAATGTTTGAAATTATCTTTCAAACTTAGTTCTTTAAAATACAATCTTTACTAAATAAAACACAATTGTGATTCACTCCTTTGCAAGCAAGCTTGCATAGGTTTGAATAAAAGGTTGGAAAAATAGTATTTTGATACTTGATCTTTCTCAAAGAAGTTCTTCAAGAAAATAATAGAAAGTTTAAAATAGTTTTCTAATAAAGCTTCCAAATAAACTCAAAAGTTTTTAAATCTTTGTGAAATTTCAATCAATGCACTCCAAACAAAAGCAAAAAATTTCCCCCAAAATTTGATAAAATCTTGGGATGTTACAGCGGCGCGGCCAGCCCCTGGCCCGCCCCCTATGGGTGAGGCCGCCCTAGTCCACTCCTGACGCCGCCCCTTCGCCTATAAAGACCCCCCGACGGGAAAAACCTAAACACCCAATCAATTTTCCAGAAACACATCGCGATCCGCCGCCGTCGTCAACCCGAGATCAGGAGGGTCCATAAGCTCTTCCTGGCACCCTGTCGGAGAGGGGAATCGCCACCGGAGGTCTTCTTCATCGCCATGCTTGCCTCCGGCGTGATGAGTGAGTAGTCTACCTTAGATTATGGGTCCATAGCAGTAGCTAGATGGTTGTCTTCTCCACCATGTGCTTCATGTTTAGATCGCGTGAGCTGCCTTACATGATCGAGATCATCTTTATGTAATTCTACATGTTGTGTTTGTTGGGATCCGATGAATATTGGTGTTATGTTAAGTTGATGTGCTGAATATTATCTTATGTTATCTCTATATTGTTTATGATCTTGCATGCTCTCCGTTGTTAGTAGCTATCTTGGCCAAGTAGATACTAGTGACTCCAAGAGGGGGTATTTATGCTCGATAGTTGGGTTCATGCCTCTATTTAATCTGGGGGAGTGACAGAAACCTCTAAGGTTGTAGATGTGTTGTTGCCACTAGGGAGAAAACAACAATCTTGTGTCCAAGGACATTTTATTTGTTTACATTACACATTTTGCTTAATGCAGTTATCTGTTGTTCGCAACTTAATACTCAAGGGGTCCTCGGATGATTCCCCGCGAGTGAATTATTAGTCATAGATGCAGTTGGATGGCGGTCTATGTAACTTGTTGTAATGCCCAGAGTAAATCTCATAGTGATCCTCGTGACATATGCACGTTTTTATTCTATCAATTGCCCAACTGTAATTTGTTTACCCAGCATGTTGTTATTTATCTTATGGAGAGACACCACTAGTGAACTGTGGACCCCGGTCCAATTTCCTTTACATTGCTATTACTGTTTACTTTTACTCGCACTGTTTACTTTCTCGCATACTACTATTACTTTCCACTCGATACGCTCAATCCTTTATTTACAGCAAACCGGTGAGATTGACAACCTGATTGGAAGTTGGGAGCAAAGTTCTTGGTTGTGTTGTGTGCAGGTTCCACGTTGTTGCTGGTGCAAAGCAAAGCCCTGGACGAGGTGCCTTATAAATTGTCCGGAGCTGTCGCGAAGCTAGCAGGCATTACCTTCTAAAGTTTGGCTTTTTCCTACTGGTTCGATAAACCCCGGTTTCTTACTGAGGGAAGACTTGCTACTCTGCTCATCATACCTTCCTCTTGGGGTTCCCAACAGGGTGTGTCAAATTGGCACCATCAATCAAGCAATCAAGTTTTCTGGCGCCGTTGCCGGGGAAAAAGAAGATTTCTGCAAGGGGAGTTTCGCACGCACATCCTTTACTTTGTTTATTGTTTTGCTTTACTTTATTTTTTGCTTGCATCTCTTTATCAAAAACACAAAAAAAATTAGTTTCCCTTTTAGTTCTTACTTTATTTCTCTTAGTTTATTATGTTGTTCCCTAAGTATGCTTTGGAGGACCATTCAGTAGGTTGTGGTTCTATTATTGGAAAAGGTAACATTGAGGAGTTCTTTAATCATATTAGCATGCATAAAGATGTTGAGGATAAATCTTTGGCTGAGCTTGCTCCTAGTTATGAAGTTGCTTCCGCTTATTTAGTTCACATGTTGGAAGCAAGGTTTGCTAGGCTTAATCCTTTTATGCAACACATGTTTCTTAAGCTTCATGACATTGAAGACTCCAAAAAGAAAGATTTTATTTTGGAGACCTTGCGTAGAGAATTTAGAGATGTTGCTATTGAAGCTAGAAAAGTTTTTGAGCATTTTAATATGCTTGGTTCACCTGTTAGTGTTGTTGGTACAACCAAAGAAGAAACCAAAGTACCAATACCTAGTAAACACTTGGGATTGCATGAGGCTTTGGAAAATAATTTTGATTGGATCTGTCCTAAAAAATCTTTTTAGTGAATTGAGTGAACCAAAGCGTGATCACAAGGGGGCTTCAAAAACTCATTTGGACACAATTCAATTTATTGTTGAAAAGACTTTTGCAATTGATCTTAATGCCTCTTTCGAAAATACTTGATTTGCACCTTTCTGCGCCTAGCTCAAAGGCGTTAAAGAAAAGCACTCTTGGGAGATAACCCATTGTTTTCTTTTCAGTTCTTTTTCTTTTATTTGAGTCTTGGAAGTTATTACTACTGTAAGAACCGCTCCTTATCTTTTTTATTTTGTTGTTGTGCCAAGAGAAACCTCTAATTCGAGTGAGGTAAGATTTGGGGAAGTTGCTGTCCTGAAACAGATTTCGGTGCTGCACCGTACAAATTCGTGAAAATTCTCAGAATACCTTTTTGACCTGCGATTTCTTGTGCATATGCCCCAGGTTATATCCAAACTTTTATTAGTTTTACACTTTTTGATTTGAGCAACAGAAAACCCTAAAAAAAATTGATCTTTGTCAGCTGTTCTGTTTTGACAGATTTCTGCCACTATTTGTGTTTGCCTCTCGATCGCTTTCTTTTTGAGTTCTTTTGATCACGGAACTTTTGGGGAAGTTGCTACAGTAGTATATTCTTTATATGTAGTGGTTTTGAGTTGAAATCTGAACCAAAAAGGGTTGATTCATTATTATGCTTACACTAATATTGCTAATAGAATTGTGTTGAGTTTCGTATGAAGGAAGTTTTTAAGTGTAGGGATTGGAGAATGATGAGATCAGTTGAAGAATGGACAAAAGCTCAAGCTTGGGGATGCCCATGCACCCTAAGAAATATCCAAGAGGTACAAGCGTCAAAGCTTGGGGATGCCCCCGAGGCACCCCTTCTTCATCGGCAAAAATCACGTCACCTTTCAACACACTATATTTTTATTGCTTCATGCACTATACGTTTTTTCTTGGAGCGTCTTTAGTTTTCAGTTTTCTTTTGTTTTTTTTGCTGAAATAAATGGTTGGACCCCAACAAATTTCTTTTGGAGAAGATGCCTTGCTTTTCATTTGCCAAGAACATTCCGTTTTTTCACTCTTATTGTTCAACGAGTGTTCTCTTTTTCTAGAACTGCGTTTAGCTTTTGTTTTTCGCCTTGATTTTTGTTTAGATCTTGTTTTATCTTTATATCAAGGTGTATTTTGACCTCTGGTCCATACTGGTATTCATCAAAAGAGTTGTTTCAAAAAGGTTCGAATGGTGTTGGAAAAGAGAAAAAGGTGGTACAAAAAGGAGCTTGTTTAGACTGCGGCTTAGACTTTTTCATGCCATGCTTGATGTCGTTTTGATAGTATGCTTTGTGGTTTTGCTGTAGCATGACTTGTCTCAAATGACCGAGATTGCTTAATGAGCCTTAAAAAAAATCATGCGTTGTTTTTATTATTTGGAAGCATTAATTTGATTTTCTCCTTGATGCTTTATTTGGGTTGACTTGGCGCAAGCTTACAAGATGTTTGACTCATACAAAGTCGCCATAAGCCTCTATGATTGACAAGGGTATAGATACTAGTCGAAATACGAGTTCATGTCGTATGTCGATATTGTAAACTGTGTCGGATCCCTCCCGATCCCTGAGACCTGGCCACCTATATATAGGAGCCAGGAGGGGACGGCAAGGGACATATTGAAAAAAAGCCAAGTTTACAACCACGTTTACTTTCGATAGCCACCTTATTTGACTGATTTTACCTTCGAGTTCATCCGACGCCCTATCTCCCCGATCCTAAGTCCTTCATCTAGGACATTTGTTGAGTTAGCCCTCGTCAATTGGCGCCGACCGTGGGGACTCTGGGCGTTGGAATCATGAATTCGATGGCTTTTTCGCTCTTAGCTAACAGCAATCCAGAAGTCAACGAAATCCAGATACCCTTTGGAACTGTCGATTTTCATCCTCACCAGTCAAATTTCACGCAAGCATTCAAGAGCATGGATCAAGATATGGATTTGACGATCGGAAGCCTAAACTTTCACGTCAGATCACTAGGTTCGATTCGCCTTTCAGATCCGGCGAAACCGGGTCCATCGGCAAGCAAGTCTGAGACCGAAACAATGCCAGAATCATCAGAAGGCTCTTCCAGCGAAGTAAATTCGCCGGTCAGCTACATGGAAATAGAAGCAGATAAAAAAGAATTTGCGGAAGGAGACGAAACCATGGGAAACTTCGACTTAGAAGTACAACTCGAAGATCTGATGATTAGCCATGACGACACTTCAGATAAATCAGCAGACACCTAGAAAACAGGGTTAGAGCTTCATGCGGATGAAAATTCAATCTTCTCAAGCTTCGATAGTAAGTTCAACAATTGGTACCAAGTACTCGCTATTACAGAGGACAACTCAGAAGAGTTCGACGAAAACAACAATCCAGTACTCAACCCAGCAAACATAAACAGGGGGGGGGGCAAACACCTGGCAGAAGGAGAAACTGCGGATTCCCTGGCAAACTGGGAAAAAGTTCGACTATCAGTCAACGAATGGAAGATAATCAAAACAGCTATGGAGCACTGCACGCCAATACCAAACAATGCTAGCAATAATATGCTTTTTGGGTATCACTATGCCCTAAGACAGCAGTCAAAGCTACTAGCGAAAGAGAGAATTGAAGTACAAAGGAGAAAAGACTCAGCCATTGCAGCAAGCGACGCTGCTCGCAGAGCACGTAGCGATGCATCGTATACGAACGGCTGATACGTCTCCAACGTATCTATAATTTTTGATGCTCCATGCTTGTGTTTACACCATTTGCCTAATGTTTCATTACACTTCGTGGCACTTTTATGCATCTTTCGGAACTAACCTACTAACAAGTCGCCACAGTGCCAGTTCCCTGTTTTCTGCTATTTTTGTGTTTCAGAAAAGCTACACAGGAAATATTCTCGGAATTGGACGAAACAAGTTCCTGAAATCTTATTTTTCCCGGAAGCTTCCAGAGATCCGAAGAGGCGATGGAGTGGGGCCACGAGGGCCCCACACACCAGGGCGGCGCGGCCCAGCCCCTGGCCGTGCCCCCTATGTGTGAGGGTGCCTCGGTCCACTCCTGACGATGCCCCTTCGCCTATAAAGACCCCCCGACGGGAAAAACCTAAGTACCCGATCACTTTTCTAGAACACATCGCGATCCGCCGCCGCCGTCGACCCGAAGATAGGGAGGGTCCAGAAGCTCTTCCCGGCACCCTGCCGGAGAGGGGAATCGCCACCGGAGGTCTTCTTCATCGCCATGCTTGCCTCCGGAGCGATGAGTGAGTAGTCGACCTTGGACTATGGGTCCATATCAGTAGCTAAATGGTTGTCTCCTCCACCATGTGCTTCATGTTTAGATCTCATGAGCTGCCCTACATGATTGAGATCACTGTTATGTAATTCTACATGTTTGGTTTGTTGGGATCCGATGAATATTGGTGTTATGATTGAGTTGCTATACTGAAATATATCTTATGTTATCTCTATGTTGTTTATGATCTTGCATGCTCTCCGTTGTTAGTAGCTATCTTGGCCGAGTAGTTGCTAGTGACTCCAAGAGGGGGTATTTATGCTCGATAGTGGGTTCATGCCTCTATTTAATCTCGGGGAGTGACAGAAATCTCTAAGGTTGTAGATGTGCTATTGCTACTAGGGAGAAAACAACATTCATATGCTCGAGGGCATATGCTTTGTTTACATTACACACTTTGCTTAATGCAATTATCTGTTGTTCGCAACTTAATACTCATGGGGTGTTCGGATGATATCCCCGGGAGTGGATTATTAGTCATAGATGCAGTAGGATGGCGGTCTATGTATTTTTTTGTAATGCCCAGAGTAAATCGCATAGTGATCTTCTCGACATATCACGTTTATCTTTATTCTATCAATTGCCCAACTGTAATTTGTTTACCCAGCATGTGTTATTTATCTTATGGAGAGACACCACTAGTGAACCGTGGACCCCGGTCCTATTTCCATCATATTGCTATCACTTGTTTACTTTACTCGCACTGTTTACTTTACTCGCATACTACTATCACTTTCCACTCGATACGCTCATACCCTTTGTTTCAAGCAAACCGATGAGATTGACAACCTCATCGCAAGTTGGGAACAAAGTACTTGGTTGTGTTGTGTGCAGGTTCCACGTTGCTGCTCACAAAGCAAAGCTTGGACGAGGTGCCCTATAAATTGTCCGAAGCTGTCGCTAAGCCAGCCCGCATCACCTTCAGTCGTATTGTCTGCTCTTCTCCTGATTGACATACCTTGGTTTCTTAACTGAGGGAAAACTTGCTGCTATATTCATCAAAACCTTCTCTTGGGGTTTTCCAACTGGCCGGTCATTTACTACAAGCCAACAAGTTTTCTGGCACCATCAAACGCAAATAAGTTTTCTGGCATCATCATCACCGCGCCATCAACAAGTTTTCTGGCGCCGTTGCCGGGGAAGAAGTGGAAGACCTGTGCAAGGGGAGTTTTTCGCACGCACATCCTTTACTTTGTTTTAAGTTTTGCTTTACTTTATTTATTTTTACCTGCATTGTTTTATCAAAAACCCAAAAAAATTAGAATTCTTGGTAGTTGCTATTTCTTTATTTTTAGTTCATCATGTTGTTCCCTAAGTATGTTTTGGAGGACCTCTCAGTAGGTAGTGGTTCAATTATTGGGAAAGATAACATTGAGGAGTTCTTTAATCACATTAGTATGCATAAGGAAGTTGAGGAAAAATCTTTGGTTGAGCTAGATCCTAGTTATGAAATTGTTCTGCTTATTTAGTTCACATGTTGGAAGCTAGGTTTGCTAGCCTTAATCCTTTTATGCAATACATGTTCCTTAAGCTTCATGAAATTGAGGATCCCGAAAAGAAAGCTTTCATCTTGGAAACTTTGCGCATAGAATTTAAAGATGTTGCCAATGAGGCGATAAAAGTTTTTAAGAAATTTCATAAGCTTGGCTCACCCGTAGCGGTTGTTGGCACACCCAATGAAGATTTTAGAGTGCCAATACCTTGTAAACTTGTAGGAATTCACGATGCTTGGGATAAAAATTTTAGTTGGATTTGTCCTGAAAACTTTTTTGATGAAAGTAGTGTACCAAAAAGTGATCATAAAGGATCTTCAAAAACTCATTTGGACACAATTTCCTTCATTGTTGAAAAAACTCCTATAGTGGATCCTGATGCCTCTTTCATTATTACTTGATTCGCAATTTTCTGCGCCTAGCTCAAAGGCGTTAAAGAAAAGCACTCTTGGGAGATAACCCAATGTTTTTCCATTCAGTACTTTTTCTTTTATTTGAGTCTTGGAAGTCATTACTACTGTAATGACCTCTCCTTATCTTTTTATTTCATTGTTGTGCCAAGAGAAGCCTCTAATTTGAGTGAGGTAAAGATTTGGGGATGTTGCTGTCCTGAAACTGTTTTCGGTGCTGCACTGTAAAAATTCGTGAAAATTCTCTGTATATCTTTTGGACCTGTGATTTCTTGTGCACATGACCCAGGTTATATCCAAACTTTCATTAGTTTAACACTTTTTGATTTGAGCAACAGAAAACACCTTAAAAATTCGGCCTTTGTCAGCTGTTCTGTTTTGACAGATTTCTGCCAATATTTGTGTTTGCCGCTTTATCGCTTTCTTTTGAGTTCTTTTGATCACGGAACTTTTGGGCAAGTTGCTACAGTAGTATATACTTTATATGTGGTGGTTTTGGGTTGAAACCTGAAGCAAAAAGAGGTTGATTATATGATATGCTTACACTAATGTTGCTAATAGATTTGTGTTTAGTTTTGTATGAAGGAAGTTTTCAAGTGTAGGGATTGGAGAATGATGAGATGAGTTGAAGAATGGACAAAAGCTCAATCTTGGGGATGCCCATGCATCACCCCAAGAAATATCCAAGAAGTAAAAGCATCAAAGCTTGGGGATGCCCCCGAGGCACCCCTTCTTCATCGGCAAAAATCAGGTCACCTTTCAAGTCACTATATTTTTATTGCTTCATGCACTATGTGTTTTTCTTGGAGCGTCAGTTGTTTTAGTTTTATTTATTAGTTTAGTTTGTTAGCTGTAATAAATGGTTGTACCCCAACAAATTTCTTTTGGAGAGGTTGCCTTGCTTTTCATTTGCCAAGAACGCTCTAGTTTTCATTCTTATCAAAAACCGAGTGTTCTTCTTTTTCTGCTACTGCTTTTAGTTTTCGTTTTCGCCTTGATTTGCGTTCAGACCTTGTCATATCTCTTCATCAAGGTGTATATTTTCCTCTGATCTTTATTGGTTTCATCAAAAGAGGTGTCTTAAAAAATTTCAAATGGTGTTGGAAAAGAGAAAAAGCTTTATACAAAAAAGTGGTACAAGAAGGAGCTTGTGTAGACTGCGGCTTAGGCTTTTTAATGTCATGCTTGATGTCTTTTTGATAGTATGCTTAGTGGTTTTTCTGTAGCATGACTTGTCTCAAATAACTGAGATTGCCTAATGAGCCTTTGAAAAAAATCATGCGTTGTTTTTATTGTTTGGAAGCATTATTTTGGTTTTCTCCTTGATGCTTTATTTGGGTTGACTTGGCGCATGCTCACACATGTTAGACTCATACAAAGTCGCCAATAGCCTCTATGATCATTTAGTTTTTGACTTTTGATGCCATCTTATGCTTCTTTCAAATGTCGCTTTGTCGCTTTGCATGATTATGGCCATTATTGCTCTCTTAGTTGGTCGCTCCCAGTCTTTTGCTAGCCCTCGCCTTGTACTGAGTATGAGCTCTACTCGTGCATCCAACTCCTAAAAACCAAGTTTGCCATTGTGTCCACCATACATACCTACTAGCAATTTGCTATTCTAAGTAAATTTGACTTGCTTTTATTTTCTCTTCAAATTAAACTCTTACCAGTGTTATGCAAAAATTGGTCAGTAAAGCTCTCACGAACCGGAAGGCACACTTTACTTTTTCTCGTTATAAAAAATTTGACATTATGGTCTCTTATATTGAGTTGTTATGCTTGCAAGTTGTAAGTTGGAGACTAGCCCAACCATGTTGTCATGGGGCAAGCTTTCAACATTGCACTTCTTATTTGCGTTGATATCGTGATCTTTTGTTTATGGATGCCCGCGGTGTGAAATGAATTGGGAATCTTGCGGGGATCATGGAGTTTGTATATGTGTTAGGGAAACGCCTGGGCCGCCAATCTAAGCCATGAATAATTCATGGTGGAAATTTGCAGCATACCCATGGTGGACATTCGATGACGCATCTCAAAATAAAAAGCTATACAAATGGTAAATAAAAGAGATGTCGAGGTGTTCATTGTCTGCTTGTCCTGTCATTTTGATGTGGGCTTGTTCCATGTCATCGGGCACGGAGGTACCCCGCTGGCGGTTCTCGATGATACATATATACTTACAATGACAAGAGCCTTGCTTGGGACTCTAAGTGGAGTAGCATGAGGTTTGCGTACTCGTATTCATGGGACACGAGGTTTTCGACTTATGATTTGTCAAGCATATGCATCATAATTGTTCTCGCATTAACTTTAACCATTCAAGATGCTTATGATGGGGGCAATTAGAGCTCAAAGCCGGTAAGTACCATAATTTTTGAAGGTTATAAAACTTGCAATCACTGCTTCCCTCCGCGAAGGGCCTTTCCTTTACTTTCATGTTGAGTCACCACCTTCTATCTTTATGCACCATTAAGAGAGCATAGTTGCCATTCTTAGTATAATGTGCATTGTCCCAAAGTTTTCATTGATTGATTCATATTGTTGGTTTCACTTGTTCTCAAATTATTTGTATCTAGTCGCCCTCTTAAACTTGAAGGTGTCCTATGCATTTATGTTTTGCTCTCTATGAAGGACAAGCTGAAAACCATTTGTATGTTTTTCCTTATGATTTGAACACATGTTTGACTTTCATTGTTTCATTTTCATGATCTTTTGTTTGTGTTCATTTGCATGTTATAACATGGTTGCTAAGTTTCTATTGTCAAGATTATATCTTTCATGCCCATGTTTTAAGTTCTTTTGATCCCAGCTCACAAATTCTTACTTATGTGATCAAGATTGTGTAGGTGCATGTCACCTCAAAATTATTTCTTTTGTTATCACTTACCTACTCGAGGACGAGCAGGAGTTAAGCTTGGGGATGCTTGATACGTCTCCAATGTATCTATAATTTTTGATGCTCCATGCTTGTTTTTACACCATTTGCCTAATGTTTCGTTACACTTCATGGCACTTTTATGCATTTTCCGGAACTAACCTACTAACAAGTCGCCACAGTGCCAGTTCCCTATTTTCTGCTGTTTTTGTGTTTCAGAAAAGCTACACAGGAAATATTATCGGAATTGGACGAAACAAGTTCCTGAAGTCTTATTTTTCCCGGAAGCTTCCAGAGATCCGAAGAGGAGACGGAGTGGGGCCACGAGGGCCCCACACACCAGGGCGGCGCGGCCCATCCCCTGGCCACGCCCCCTATGTATGAGGGTGCCTCGGTCCACTCCTGACGATGCCCCTTCGCCTATAAAGACCCCCCGATGGGAAAAACCTAAGTACCCGATCACTTTTCCAGAACACATCGTGATCCGCCACCGCCGTCGACCCGAAGATCGGGAGGGTCCAGAAGCTCTTCCCGGCACCCTGTCGGAGAGGGGAATCGCCACCGGAGGTCTTCTTCATCGCCATGCTTGCCTCCGGAGCGATGAGTGAGTAGTCTACCTTGGACTATGGGTCCATAGCAGTAGCTAGATGGTTGTCTCTTCCACCATGTGCTTCATGTTTAGATCTCATGAGCTGCCCTACATGATTGAGATCACTGTTATGTAATTCTACATGTTTGGTTTGTTGGGATCCGATGAATATTGGTGTTATGATTGAGTTGCTATACTGAAATATATCTTATGTTATCTCTATGTTGTTTATGATCTTGCATGCTCTCCGTTGTTAGTAGCTATCTTGGCCGAGTAGTTGCTAGTGACTCCAAGAGGGGGTATTTATGCTCGATAGTGGGTTCATGCCTCTATTTAATCTGGGGGAGTGACAGAAACCTCTAAGGTTGTAGATGTGCTGTTGCTACTAGGGAGAAAACAACATTCATATGCTCGAGGGCATATGCTTTGTTTACATTACACACTTTGCTTAATGCAATTATCTGTTGTTCACAACTTAATACTCATGGGGTGTTCGGATGATATCCCCGGGAGTGGATTATTAGTCATAGATGCAGTTGGATGGCGGTCTATGTATTTTGTTGTAATGCCCAGAGTAAATCGCATAGTGATCTTCTCGACATATCACGTTTATCTTTATTCTATCAATTGCCCAACTGTAATTTGTTTACCCAGCATGTGTTATTTATCTTATGGAGAGACACCACTAGTGAACTGTGGACCCCGGTCCTATTTCCATCATATTGCTATCACCTGTTTACTTTACTCGCACTGTTTACTTTACTCGCATAGTACTATCAATTTCCACTCGATACGCTCATACCCTTTGTTTCAAGCAAACTGGTGAGATTGACAACCTCATCGCAAGTTGGGAACAAAGTACTTGGTTGTGTTGTGTGCAGGTTCCACGTTGCTGCTCGCAAAGCAAAGCTTGGACGAGGCGCCCTATAAATTGTCTGAAGCTGTCGCTAAGCCAGCCCGCATCACCTTCAGTCGTATTGTCTGCTCTTCTCCTGATCGACATACCTTGGTTTCTTAACTGAGGCAAAACTTGCTGCTATATTCATCAAAACCTTCTCTTGGGGTTTTTCAACTGGCCGGTCATTTACTACAAGCCAACAAGTTTTCTGGCACCATCAAATGCAAACAAGTTTTCTGGCATCATCATCACCGCGCCATCAACGGCAAAAGACATCGTCGACACGGTTCGAGGTACGAAAACCTCGAATACTCAGATAGGCAAAGTCTTTCCAAAAACCTTGACTCGTCTTTCTTATCAGTCGACGAGCAAGGGAACATTATACCAAAGACACCCGAAGTAGCACTAGTGGTAGCTCAAGCATACCTGCATACAACGTGACCAAGTCCAGGAGACCCAAGGGAACACATGCATCTGGCAGCACTGCAGGGACTAAAGATGGTAGGCAACAAGTTTTCAGCAAAAGAGGAGGAGGCATACCGCAACAAAGGAACTCACAAACCAAGATCACCACGCCGATAGAGCATATGACTACGAAGATGATGAAAAAGAGATGGAGGCGCCATGCTTTACCCGTAGGGTTCGCATCACACCAGTACCCAAAGGTTTCAAATTACCCCATGACCAACAAAAGTACGATGGATCTCAGGAGCCACAGTCATGGCTTTCAGACTACCTACAAGCATTAAAACTATTAGGAGGAACCAGGGAAACAACAATGCAAAGTTTGCAACTACACCTCACCGGCGCAGCAAGGTCATGGTTAAGCAAACTAGGAAAGGAAACAATTAGAAGCTGGGAGGAGCTCACAAAACAATTTACGAGTAACTTCAAGTCGACATATAAGCGGCCAGCATCCATAGAAGAAGTCAAAGCCTGCATGCAGCAACGCGGGGAGTCATTAAGAGCATATATCCAAAGGTGGAGCATAATCAAAAATTTGGCAGTCGAAGTCTCAGATGAAAGAGAAATAGATGCATTCATAGTCGGGCTACGACGAGGAGACCTAGTCGAAGAGATGGGCAAAATCAAGCCAAAAACAGTATAAGATCTAATAGATATAGCAAATCAATTTGCAGATGGAGAAGATGTTTGCAACAACAAAAGGACACGATCGCCAGAAGATGACAGAGGGAACAGATATGGAGGCCAAAGAAGGAGATCCCGCAATTACGATAACTATGGCTCTCATAGTCAAGTAGCCGTAGGGTATAAGGATAATAGCTACCAAGGTAACAACCATAAAAGTTCGGGATACCGTAGCTATGGAAAAGAAGACTAAAAGTTTCAGACAAGGGAATCCAGAGAGTACAACCCATCACCAGAGGATATGCTCAATGGACCATGTCATATACACTCCGCGTTTGTCGATGGGAAACGAGTATCCAGACACGCGATGAAAGATTGCACTACGTTCTTGAAACTACAGGAAGCGGCACTCAACAAGCAAGCCGAAGCAAAACGGCAGGGATACAAAGGAAACACAAGCAACGCACCTGCAACTCAACAAGGAAACAATGGAGTTCCCAAGGGTCAAGATCAGCCGAACCAGGGACGCGACGACGATGAAGGATATGTTCCATCTACAGGGCACCTTACAGCAATGATACAACCAGTGCCCAAGTCAAACAAAGAGGAGAAAAGTATAATGCGACAAGTTAAGCTCGCAATAACTTCACCTCCAGCAACAACAGAATATCTACACTGGTCAGAGCAACCCATAGAATTCAGCAGAGACGATCACCCAATAACAATACCTCGGCTAGGAAACGCGCCTCTGGTACTCAAAGCTCAAATAGGGACGTATGATGTCGACAGAGTATTCATGGACGCAGGAAGTGGAATAAATCTAATCTATGCAAAGACTCTACGAGCAATGCACATTTCATTAGAGTTCCTGAAACCAACTGACTGCTCCTTCCATGGAATAGTCCCAGGAAGTGCAAACTATCCGCTAGGTTGGATAGCACTCAACATTTGCTTTGGAAATCGGCAAAACTACAGAAGGGAGAAACTCGACTTCGAAATCATGGACTGGCCATCACAATATCATGCGATCCTCAGATGACCCGTATTTTCGCGATTCATGGCAGTACCTCACTACACTTACCTGGTACTAAAAATGCCAGGACCCAAAGGAATTATTACAGTCAAAGGAAGCTTCGAGTTATCAGATCTATGCAACAAGGAATTTCACAAGATGCCCAAAACTTCGGCATGATGGCAAGCTACGGGGAACCTAACTACAAAGCAAAAAGCACGACTACAGGAGTCACATAGCAACTCGAAGGAAACCCCAAGGAATCAGAAGTAAAGAAACCACGGGTACATCCATCAGAACAAGAGAAGCCTACAGGAGAAGAAGAGACGACCCAAGCGACATAGGCGACGAGACGAACAAAAAAGTAGAGTAGGAAAATAAGGCTGTAAAAGCCACGAGTTATTCCAGGGCAATGCCCTCTAGATCCAGAACACAGGTCATTGGCCGGATCTCTTGGGTCACCCCATGTATCTTACATTATATGCATAAATAAAAGACAAAAGTTCCTCTTATTTGAGTTTACGCGTCTTCAAAAATTGCGGCAAACGCACCAATATACACAAAAAGTAAAATGCTCTGAGGATAAAATTTCTGACAAAAAAGTGTTAGAAAACAAAAACTCTCGCATTATACACACAAAAATACATACAAATATCATAGCAGTGGCTGATCAGAATCATCTACGCCCAAAGGATCTAAATAGTGATGCTCGCGGAAAAACACGGCATCCTCCTGAAGCAACCTAGCTATGAGCCTCCTCGCTGGTTGAAGGGTAGCATCCATATGGACTCGCAGCAGAGCTCCCCCTGGAGGCAAACCCAGTGACATGGAAATAAAATGAAGCCTCGGGTGCCACTTATGTGTCCAACCAAGTGCAAAATTGGCACCAGCCACTAAATTAAGTTCTATCAGTCGATGAATTCACTGAGTAGATCTAAAAGCAGCGAGTAGCTGCGGAAATGTTCCAGGAAGAGGGTTACGAGGGAGCATCACGGAATGCATGGTAGTCAAAGATCTTCGACAACCATCAACGGCTTCCCCAATGTGCTGAGCACGATCCTGAAGAAGCACAATAGCACGACGGCGCCGGGGATCAGACCAAAAACTCTCGACTCCCTCTGATGATCTCTCAAGAGCCGCGATCCGTTCAGAAACCTGGCGAGTTTCACCAACAAAGTCTAAGCAAGTGCCTGCAACAATAAGAAGTTATTGGCCAGTAGTAATGGAGTAAAAAGGGAAAAAGAGGAAGGTTGCAACGAACCTTACATCGCAACAGCTCACAAGCAGATTCAACTATACCAACGAGGAAGGAGTTGCACTCTTCTAGATGTACAACTCTAGCCGTCAGACTCGACACCTTATCCTCGAGTATGGATATCTGTTTCATAAAACTGCAAGATTTACTGGCTTTATCCATAGCCATCTGTGCTTGGCGCTTTGCCAAAGACAAGCGGCTCTCAAGGTCCGAAATCCTTGAGGAATACTCAGTACATTGACAAGAAGGACGAGGAGGCGGCGAAGCTCCGGAGTCAAAAACATTGACAGGAGACGTAGCCCGATCGTGACACGACGAGCCACCAGCATGAATAGGCTGGAAGCCAAAAGAAATGAAAAAAAGAAGCATCTCAGAAACTAAATCAAATAGGACATTTCACAAAAAAAGAATATTTACAAAAGCATAAGCCCTCTGACCAGTTCTCGGGCTACATGCGACTAAAAGTTCACTACATCAGAATAAACTACGATTACAAAGGGAGTCTAAGTCTATGCCACCTCAGCCTCAGGGTCCGCAGCGGAAGTAGGCATGGCAGAGGTAGCACCAGCATTGGGAGGAGGCATGGATCCACTTGTCGCCGGAGTCGAAGAAACCGGCGTAGCAGAGGTCGCAGAAGCCGCCGAAGGAGAAATCATCGATACGATGCCTGGCGCGTACCTCTTCGCCTTCTCGAAGAAAACCTTTAGTTCTGAAAGGGGTCGGCCGCGGGAAGAGCTCACCTTCTCCCAGTTGACCTCCTCGCCATGCGCGTATGTAAGCGCAATGGCCCCCTCGACACCTCGCTTCACGGAGCGGCCCTTCATAAGAAGGATGGGATCGTCGGGGGTGTCGAAGGCCTTGGCAAGTTTCTTCAAATCTGGCACCTCCGCTCTTTGCTGGGGCCACAACCCGACAAAAATCCGCGTAAGCACGTGGTTAACCAACTTGAAGATCTCCTGGACAGATATCCAGTTCGCTTCCAGCAAGTTAACTGTGGCCATGAGAGAATCATTGTCTGGTTGCAAAGATGACGTAGACACCCCAGTATGTTCTGCACAACCAAGGAAACAAAAACAGCAGAAAAGGAACACATCAGAAAGCACAAAAAGTGGGCAACTCAACAAAAGAAAAGAAAGGCATAGTATGTACCTCCAGCAACAGCAGACATTTTATTCAGCCGCTCAGTCACGGCTTGTTCCCGCTGGAGGTGCTCCTTGTTAGCATTAGAAAGGGCCTTCTCCGTTTTCTTTACCTTAGCCAGTGCTGATTTAGTAGCCTTCTCAGCAGTGGCTTTGGCAGCAGTGGCGACATCCCAAGCTTTTCTAGAAGCCTCAAGTTCAGCTTCCAGAGACGAAATGTGAGCATTAGCTGTCGCCAAAGCATCTGCAGTTCAACAAAGAGGAAAGAGAAGTCAAGTACAGAAGCAAAGAAAGGCATTCAAGACAAGCAAAGTATAGGAAAGAAAATTACCCTCGGAGGCCCTAGTAGCTTTCAGATACTCGACACATTCATTGCCCAAGGCGACAAACTTCTTCATCAAGTTCTGTCCAGAAAAAGTACGTGAGTATGAAGATCACGCAAGAAACAAAAGCAAATATGCCAGTATCAACGCGCACATCGTTGGAGGAGCTCGTGGACCGATGGGCTTCAACGGAAGCATCGGCGTTTGTTGACTTCTTCACGCGCTTAGACCCACAAGTAGCGACGATCTTCTTAATAGGAGCCCTTGGAGCTTTTGGAGATTTCACTGCCGGATCGACCTCTTGTGAAGGTGGCTCGTCGATAGCAGGAGTATCAGTGGCAGGGGCGGCAGCAGCAAATCTCTTTGGGTTTTCCTCATCACTGAACAGGAAGCAAAAGGTAGAGCCATTTAGCCAAGTCGATAGAAAAAAAGAGAGTATATGAAAACAAGCAGCAGAACACTCATGAGTCCATGAGGTCGAAAAGCTCTATGTCTTCCTCTGGCGCAGAGGTCTCCCCGATCACAGTCGTGTGCGCCGAAGTACTCAAAGAAAGGAGCTCCATCGCACGCTTCCTCTTCTTGTCAATGCCACGTTCTTCAGAAAGCGCAGGGGGAGGCGACGTCGTCGAGCTGGTATCTTCCAGCGAATCTTCGCCTTCATCTCCATCTTGGCTATCCTCAACCTCGGGGGCTTCGGAGGCAGCGGAAACCGGAACATTTTAAATGTCCCCTCCCTCTGGGAGAGGAGGGCGAGAAACAAGAAATCGATGATCCTGAAAGGAAAACAAGCCGAGAGTCACAAGACAAACAACGATAAGAGAAAAGTAAGGCCAATAAAGATAGTAAAACATACCGCAGGCAAGGGACGCTCGGAGTCAAAGTATCTAGCGGCTAAATCCGCAACTTCATGGTCCTTGGTAAGAGTAGTAAGAGCTCTTACTCGCTTGTCGAGATCTTTCTTCTCCATAAGATCTTCAGATACTCGAGAAGAATCTCCCAAGCCGGAAAATGTCCACAGTTTGGAAAGGCGATGCTGCAGAGGTTGAACTCGACGTTGCAGAAAGAACGCCATAAGTTGTGTACCCGACAGTGCACCTCCTCTACTGCTCTTCAGCTCTTGGATGCGGGGTAGAAGTGGTTTGATTTCCTCCAGCTCAGTTTCCATGGGAGGCGAATCCCACGAGGTCAATTTCTTCACTTCCTTGGAGGCATCGAAAGGGGCAATGCCATACTGGTCAGAGGAAGAAACTTTTTGGTCTTTGATGTAAAACCATTTCTTCCTCCAACCTTGTACTGAGGCAGCCATGGAAAACTCTAAATAATGCGATTCAGCACGAATAGAGATAACAGCTCTGCCTAGTTCAGGTTTCTTTGATAAAGCAACGCTGGGGCAAAGTCGAAAGAGGAATTTCCAAAGAAGAAAGTGGGGTTCGATCCCCAGGAACGATTCACAGAGGGTGATAAAGCAGGCAATGTGGAGAATAGAGTTTGGTGTGAGCTGATGTAGCTACACACCGTAGATGAAAGAAGCCCGCGAAGGAACTCGTGGGCAGGGAGAGATAGACCGCGCAAGAGAAAATCAAAAAACATCACCCGAAAGCCGCTCGGGGGCTTGGGGATGCACTCAGTGCTAGGAAAAGTGACCTGATCTTCGACGGAGATGAGGCCATTGGCTTGGGCTTTCTCCAGATCCTTCTGCTTGAAAACAGATGGTACCCAGCTGGTCGCAGAGTTCGCGGCGACGTTCTTGCCCATCTTGTTCTTCTGCGCGTAAGTCTTGATGCGCATCTATAGCTTGACTGCGCACGGGGGCTATGCAGAAGCTCAGAAGGGCGCAAGGTCAGCAACAATGGCGGCGGCGGCGGAAGCGAGGTAGCTGGTAAATAGTACCTTCCCCACTCTCCCCCTTATATAGCTTCCTATGGAAGGAACATGGGCTGAGATGTGGCGCAAGGAGCGGAAACGGCAGCCCACTAACGGGCAGGAATATTGCGAAATTACCATGCTGCCCATGGATAACGGTCAGCATCAAAAAATAATTACAAACAGATTAATTGTACTAATGACGTCACAAACATTCGAGTAACGGGAAGTAAGGACTATGACAGCAGTGGAAACTACTAAGGTGAATATTCAGAAGAAAGTCCGATATGACGTATCTGTATAAAAGATGATCAAGGAAGTCGACAAAAAATTGAATCCAGTAGAGGAGAAATCATTCTTTGAGTCTATACCCAAAAATATTCGACTATAGCCTCGGGGGCTACTACCATCGGGAGCGCTGAGCGCGCACCCGACGATATTATTGAGTCAAGTTATGATCTCATGACATAAAAGAAGGCACAATGTCTTTGCGCCTATACTCGAAAATAAGTTTTTTTGACTATAGCCTCGGGGGCTACTCCCATCGGGAGCGCTGGGCGCGCACCCGACAATGCTTTATAATGAATAATGGAGGAAAAGACGCAAAGGAGACTTTGAAAATAGGGATTTCTATTTCCGTGCCCTCGGGTCCTTAGTTGTACTCAGTTTTCCCCAGCTCCTTAGTTTTTCCTTAGTTTTCCCTAAGCCCTTGTCTGAAACCCTCACAAGGAGCTCGGACGGGAGGAATCCCATTCAGTTGACCGTTCCGTGCTGACGAGTGGGGCCGTGTCATGTGGGGCTGGTAGAAAGGGACCGCGTGGGACAGGATGAGACCGTGTTTGGTCATACGAGCGGAGCTGGGGCCGTAGCGTGTGGGGCCGTAGCGTGTGGAGCCGTGTGGTCCGGGACGTGGGCACGAGTGGTTTCTGTCTCTTTCCCCTAGATTAGCAGTTTTTAATGCACCTTTTTCCTCTCTCTCGCTCGATATCATTCATTCTTGATTGCCCAAATTGGTAGCAAATCTAGAGCAGCTTCTTTTTCTGTTTTTTAACGCCATTCATTTCTTTATGCCTTCGTTTTTACCCAATCAGGTAGGAAATCTAGGGCACAAATCCAGAGAAAATATAGGATAAGCTGCATACAGCAGCCAACATAGCATAGATATATTCACGACAGATCCAACAGTACTACCGATAGATCCAACATAAACTACATTATACATGAATTTAAGCTTGGAGGCTGTGTAGGTGAATCCCAAGTGCTTTGTGTTTGGCCATGAACGCATGCATGTTCACGGTCGTTCCAACTCTAGCGCCGCCAATGGATCTGCCAATGGGTTTGGCATGGTTCAATAGGCAGTTGAAGTCGGTGGCGCGAAACCTCCTATTGCAGAAAGGGCACCTGTAAATGCCTCGAGCAAAGTGGCCATCGTAATGGCCGGACTGCAGCCTCCTGAGGACGTGACGAGTCTTGGTGTGGAAGGACTCGTCGTCGCTATCGACATCGCTGCTCTGCACCTGTCACGTAGCACCAAAGATCGAAAAACACGGAGTCAATTGCAGCGATGATGGAATAGAGAGTGAACAAAAGATCATGCATGATAATATGGGCACGAAAAAAAGAGGTAGCCTCAGTTACATTGGACACACTTATATCCAGGATTTGAGTTACTGAACCAAAGATCATGCACAACAAATTTGTACACACCAATTGTTCACTAACCAAACCCTGAATCAATTTGTGCCCAAATATTCATCATCATCGGCACAAATTAACCGGATGGGATTGATTACTCACATAAGTTAACCGAATCTTAAACAAAAGCAAATCACAAACACTAATAACGCAGGATCTAGAACTAGGAACAGACGAACCCTAATAACGCAAGATCTAACACAAAAGGATTGAACTAGGAACAGACGAACCCTAATAACGCAAGATCTAACACAAAAGGATTGAACTAGGAACAGACAAACCCTAAGAATGCTAGATCTAACACAAAAGGATTGAAATGGGATAAGAACAAGGGAACAAAGGGTTACCTCCGGCTCGTCGTCGACGATGCTGGTGTCGTAGGGGTTTTCCGGCGCGACGTACGACACTGGTTCGTATGGGTCCCAAGCGACGGGGGCCTGGACGGGGGCGGCGGCCGATGCGCCGGTGGCTGATGCGCCGGCGGCTACGTCGGAAGTAGCGACGGGGGCCTGGACGGGGGCGGCGGCCGATGCGCCGGCGGCTGATGCGCCGGCGGCTATGTTGGAAGCAACGACGGGGGCCTGGACGGGGGCGCCGACCGATGCGCCGGCGGCTATGTCAGAAGCGCCGACAATGGGCATCTTATTCTTCTCCATCGCCGGGGTTTTTTTCTTCGGGGTTTTTTCTTCAGTTGTGGAAAAGATGATGGGACAGGAGAGACGGTTGCAGTGAGAATGAGAGAGTGGGCGAGCGTCGAGGGAGAGAAAGAGGGGCTCTATAAAGATGAAGGTGGCGTGTACCGCAACACGCGTCTGCTATGCACGGCTGCAGCATTCACTACGACACGAGGCTAACCCTGGGACGTTTGGTGTACTCAGTTCTAACCTCGGGCCTTATACAGAAATTTTATCTGTACTCAGTTTTCCCCTCGAGTACTTAGACTGGCAAGTGCAATATACTCAGTTCTACCCTCAAGTAGATGGTCAACAGAGAGTCAACAAATAAGATTAACATAGCTAATTGAGTCATTTCATGCGCAAAAAAATCCAAAAAAAATAAAAACATAGTGGCGCCTACTCATGGAGTCTTCCTACGCAACCTGCCACCTAGGAAACATTAACAAACATAGATAAATCAAGTTTTACCACAAATTGCCACTTCTCAGAATCATTAGTAGCTATGAAGATGCATGGTTTTCCACTCAAACCCCTTTGCAAAACATCTTCCCCAAAACATAGTTTGTCTAAATGAGGTCATAATTGTCACACTCATGTATATTTGAATTGCAAATAATTTGATGTAGCCCAGTATGAATTATATTGTACAAAACATGCATTTTTCATTTTGTAATTCTTTTGTTTGAATCCCTTAGTCTATTTACTATTTACGTGCCCTTGGTTTCTTAGTACTACTCAGTTTTGCCCTCAAGTACTGTCACAAATGCTCACAGAAGCCCAAACTTATCCTGATTGGTTGAGCCGTTGTCACACGGATCGACTCCACCAATCGTTGATCCACTGATCTAACGGGCAGTATACCCCTCTCCGTCTCTTCGTGGCCACCTCTCTCTCTCTCTCTCTCTCTCTCTCTCTCTCTCTCTTCGTGGCCACCCCTCTCTCTCTCTGTCGGTGGACAGTGCCACCCCTCTATTTATGTGCAATAACGAGTTTGCCACGTAACTATATTCCCTCTATGTATGCATTATTTTCCATGATCTAAAAATGTTAAACTAAAAAGTGGTATAATTTTGGTGTAAACAAGAGACATACATATTTGTGGACTTCGTTGAATGCATTATTTGTCACCCCTCTAACAATTATCAACTCTCTTTAGCATTCCTTTTCTTTTAGGGAATATAGTTTGGAATATAGTTTGTGGTATAATTTTGGTATAAACATGAGGCATACATATTTGAGGGATTTCGGTGAATGGATTATTTATCACCCCTCTAACAATTATCAACTATCTTTAGCATTCCTTTTCTTTTAGGGAATATAGTTTTGGTAATTTGAAATGGCCCAAAAGTGGTATAATTTTGGTAGAAACATGAGACATACATATTTGGCATATTTGGGGGATTTCGGTGAATGGATTATTTATCACCCCTCTAACAATTATCAACTTTCTTTAGCATTCCTTTTCTTTTAGGGAATATAGTTTGGGATATAGTTTTGGTTATTTGAAACATCCCAAAAGTGGTATAATTTTGGTATAAACATGAGACATACATATTTGTGGGATTTCGGTGAATGCATTATTTGTCACCCCTCTAACAATTATCAACTATCTTTAGCATTCCTATATTCCCTAACACTTATTTTTTTGGTAATTTTGGTGAATGCACACACTAACTTTGAAAACAACTACAAGTACATGTAACTGAATAATGGATTTGTAACAAGGGATCCCTTGTAACAACTTCTAGCGCCAGATGAGCAATGATAAGAATCCGATCGCAATTATACAACAAAAAAAAAACAGCCATCAGATTAGCTTGCTTATTCAACTCGATCAGCTGCCTTAACTGCTTGTTCATTTTCTTCAGTTCTCCCTTCACTTCCACCAGTTCTACATTGGGAGCATTAGGCATAATCGGAATGACTCTTCTCTCCGCCGCATTCTCTACAGCAAGTCCCCCCTCCCAAATTGCGCTCCCCAATAGCGCCAATTGATTCCTGCAATTTAAGCCTCTGAATGTACACATCGATCCACTTGAAATACCTACATTTCTTTAGGATCTGAAAACAATAACGTGAACCCTAAATCCCAAATTCGAGGGAATAACAAGAAAATTGAGAGAAAACAGAGCAATTGGAGCGAGATCTAACCTTATCCCCCTCTCTATATGGCAAGTTCTCGCATGCAAGGAACTCACGTCCACGGTTGCCGTTGTCGTCCGTCTTACAGATTGACCGCTTCAGAGGCTCCTGGCGTGGGCAGTCAGGGCATCTTGTCAAAGGCATGGGTCCATACTGCGGCCATGAAGAACGGGAGGTCGAAGAGAAACTAGACATCACCCGCCTGCCGGAGAAGGGCTGCCGCTGGCAGAGAAGAAGAACAATGGGGCGCGGGGAAAGAAAGGGGAAGCAATGGCACGGGCACGAGCGCAGGGCTGGCTCGGGCTCCCATTTTGCAACGATCACCTGGGTAAGCTGTGGGTCAGACGCGCTAACGTGGACAAGTTGTGGGTCCCATGATGATCTGGATAAGTGGAGACGTGTCCACTGTGGGGCACCAACAGAGGCCCCACTTGCCAGCACCAACCAACGGTCAACTAAACGGGATTCCTCCTGTCCGAGCTCCTTGTGAGGGTTTCAGACAAGGGCTTGGGCAAAACTGAGGAAAAACTAAGCGGCTGGGGAAAACTGAGCACAACTAAGGACCCGAGGGCACGAAAATAGAAATCCCTTGAAAATATCACTACTTCCATCGGGAGGGAATTTTATCAATTAAGGTGGAATAACCCAAATATTTGACACATTAGAACAGTCAAACAAGGCTGTGACATATGATTCTCGAGTTGCGTCATCGCGACGGAACTCGAATGCCGTGGTTGAAATATATCATGAAGGTAAGACCCCGGGATCCGTCCTGTGTGGCCCAGTATACGCACATGGATGCGCTCTGCTGGTACTTATCCGTGTCTACGACGCGAAGAAAATCCTGGTGGACGCACTGGGTACCCTGAGAACCACTGGGATTCATTTTTTGTAAGTCCTAAATGCGGCAAAAGAATGGGTTTGACCGGTTTCCTGAATTCAAGTCCAAGGGGATTGAATTTGAAGTAGGTGACAAGTATCTATTCCGGCAGTTAACTGGCCTCTTGATCCGTCAGAGTTGTCAGGCTTGTTCATCAAAACCCCTTGCGAGATATCATAGCAAAAAGATAAGTCGAAAGACCAAGTCGAAGATTTGAAAGATAAGAAGAAGTCAAAGAAGTTGATCAGGTCAAAGATTTGGAGATCTGAGATTCAACCCGAATCTGTAATTCTGGTAGAATCTCGGGGGCTACTGACAAGGGTATAGATAATAGAGCCTGTTGGTTAGCTACCCTTGAGGCCCGTTAAGCTAGGCCCAATTGTAATACTAGTCGAAATACGAGTTCATGTTGTAGGTCGATATTGTAAACTGTGTCGGATCCCTTCCGATCCCTAAGACCTGACCACCTATATATAGGGGCCAGGAGGGGACGGTAAGGGACAGATTGAAAGCAAGCCAAGTTTACACCCACGTTTACTTTCGATAGCCACCTTGTTTGACTGATTTTACCTTCGAGTTCCTCCGACGTCCTATCTCCCCGATCCTAAGTCCTTCATCTAGGACATTTGTCGAGTTAGCCCTCGTCAATGATCATTTAGTTTTTGACTTTTGATGCCATTTTATGCTTCTCTTAATGATGTTTTGTCGCTATGCATGATTATGGCCATTATTGCTCTCTTAGTTGGTCACTCCCAGTCTTTTGCTAGCCCTCATTTTTTACTAAGTATGAGCTGTACTCGTGCATCCAACTCCCAAAAACCAAGTTATTCCAATGTGTCCACCATACATACCTATTAGCAATTTGCTATTCCAAAGTACATTTGACTTGCTTTTATCTATCCTTCAAATGAAACTCTTTTGGTGTTATGCGAAAATTGGTCAGTAAAGCTCTCACGAACCTGATGGCACACTTTACTTTTCTCATTCTAAAAAATTTCACATTGTGGCTCTCTTATGTTGAGTTGTTATGCTTGCAAGTTGTAAGTTGAAAATTAGCCCAGCCATGCCGTCATGGGGCAAGCTTTCAACATTGCACTTCTTATTTGAGTTGATATCGTGATCTTTTATTTATGGATACTCGCGATGTGAAATAAGTTGGGAATCTTGCGGGATCATGGAGTTTGTATACGTGTTAGAGAAACACCTGGGCCGCTAATCTAAGCCATGCATAATTCATGGTGGAAATTTACAGCATGCCCATAGTGAACATTCGACAACGCATCTCAAAATAAAAAGCTATACCAATGGTAAATAAAAGAGATGCCGAGGTGTTCATTGTCTGTTTGTCCTGTCATTTTGATGTGGGCTTGTTCCATGTTATCGGGCACGGAGGTAACCCATTGGCGGTTCTCGATGATACGTGTATACTTACAATGACAAGAGCTTGCTTGGGACTCTAAGTCGAGTAGCATGAGGTTTGGGTATTCATACTTCATGGGACACGAGGTTTTCAACTTATGATTTGTCAAGCATATGCTTCATAATTGTACTCGCATTAACTTTAACCATTCAAGATGCCTATGATGGGGGCAATGAGAGCTCAAAGTTAGTAAGTACCATAATTTTTGAAGGTTTATAAAACTTGCAATCACTGCTTCCCTCTGCGAAGGGCCTTTCTTTTACTTTTATGTTGAGTCACCACCTTCTACCTTTATGCACCGTCTAAGAGAGCATAGTTGTCATTCTGAGTTTAATATGCATAGTCCCAAAGTTTATCATTGATTGATTCATGACTATGGTTTCACTTATTCTTAAATTATTTGTATCTAGTCGCCCTCTTAAACTTGAAGGTGTCCGATGCATTTATGTTTTGCTATCCCATGAAGGACAAGCTAAAAACCATTTGCTATGTTTTTCCATATGATTTGAACACACGTTTGACTTTCATTATTTCATTTTTTATGATCTTTCGTTTGTGTTATTTTTCATGTTATAACATGGTTGCTAAGTTTCTTCTATCAAGATTATGTCTTTTATGCCCATGTTTTAAGTTCTTTTGATCCCAGCACTCAATGCTTTACATAGATGATCAAGATTGTGATGGTGCATGTCACCTCAAAAATTATTCTTTGTTATCACTTACCTACTCGAGGACGAGCAGGAATTAAGCTTGGGGATGCTTGATACGTCTCAAACATATCCATTATTTTTGATGCTCCATTCTTGTTCTTACACCATTTGCTTAGTGTTTTGTTACACTTCGTGGTGTTTTATGCATTTTCCGGAACTAACCTATTAACAAGATGTCACAGTGCCACGGAATTGGATGAAACAAAAGCCAAACCTCCTAATATTTACCGAAGCTTCCAGAAGTCCAAAGAGGAGACGGAGGGGGGCCACGGGCCGGCCACACCATAGGGCGGCGCGGCCAGCCCCTGGCCCGTGCCCCCTATGGGTGAGGCCACCCTGGTCCACTCCTGACGCCGCCCCTTCGCCTATAAAGACCCCCCGACGGGAAAAACCTAAACACCCGATCAATTTTCCAGAAACACATCGCGATCCGCCGCCGTCGTCGACCAGAGAACGGGAGGGTCCAGAAGCTCTTCCTGGCACCCTGCCGGAGAGGGGAATCGCCACCGGAGGTCTTCTTCATTGTCATGCTTGCCTCCGGCGCGATGAGTGAGTAGTCTAACTTGGACTATGGGTCCACAGCAGTAGCTAGATGGTTGTCTTCTCCACCATGTGCTTCATGTTTAGATCTCGTGAGCTGCCTTACATGATTGAGATCATCTTTATGTAATTCTACATGTTGTGTTTGTTGGGATCTGATGAATATTGGTGTTATGTTAAGTTTATGTGCTGAATATTATCTTATGTTATCTCTATGTTGTTTATGATCTTGCATGATCTCCGTTGTTAGTAGCTATCTTGGCCAAGTAGATACTAGTGACTCCAAGAGGGGGTATTTATGCTCGATAGTTGGGTTCATGCATCTATTTATTCTGGGGGAGTGACAGAAACCTCTAAGGTTGTAGATGTGTTGTTGCCACTAGGGAGAAAACAACAATCTTGTGTCCAAGGACATTTGCTTTGTTTACATTACACACTTTGCTTAATGCAGTTATCAGTTGTTCACAACTTAATACTCTAGGGGTCCTCGGATGATTCCCCGCGAGTGGATTATTAGTCATAAATGCAGTTGGATGGCGGTCTATGTATCTTGTTCTAATGCCCAGAGTAAATCTCATAGTGATCCTCGTGACATATGCACATTATCTTTATTCTATCAATTGCCCAACTGTAATTTGTTTACCCATCATGTTGTTATTTATCTTATGGAGAGACACCACTAGTGAACTGTGGACCCCGGTCCAATTTCCTTTACATTGCTATTACTGTTTACTTATACTCGCATTGTTTACTTTCTCGCATACTACTATTACCTTCCACTCGATACGCTCAATCCTTTATTTACAGCAAACCGGTGAGATTGACAAACTTATCATAAGTTGGGAGCAAAGTTCTTGGTTGTGTTGTGTGCAGGTTCCACGTTGCTGCTGGTGCAAAGCAAAGCCCTGGATGAGGCGCCTTATAAATTGTTCGGAGCTGTCGCGAAGCTAGCAGGCATCACCTTCTGAAGTTTGGCTTTTTCCTACTGGTTCGATAAACCTTGGTTTCTTACTGAGGGAAAACTTGCTACTGTGCTCATCATACCTTCCTCTTGGGGTTCCCAACTGGGTGTGTCAAATTGGCACCATCAATCAAGCAATCAGGGACGATTAGAAATTACCTCTGAGGGCGGCGTCACATATCTACGCCATACGAGCTCCAAAGGATGCGGCGGCCAGGGGAATCGCCGTGGGGGTTATGGTGGAATCAGAGCGGTGGTCAAGGGATTCGGCGCAGCAGGCGACATCAGATCTAAGGAGGCAACATAGTTCTGCACTAGAGGAGGCAGCAACGGAGAGGAGGAAAGTGCGCTAGGCGTGATTGTTCAGCGCGCCAAGGGTTGAGAGGAGAAAAGGGCCATCGCGTATTCATCCATGAAAGCTGCGTATATGCCGAAGTTTCCAGTTTGTTTGAGGGTCACATTGATTTTTTTAAGGTTTCGACACATATAAGGGATCTGCTTTGCGTGATTTTTAGTGGTTGACCAACTAAAAGGTTTTTTCTGTTCTTGTATGCTTACTCTAGTACCATGCATGTTGGTTCGCTCTCTCCCTCGAGCGGCGACGCCGCGCTGCCCCGGGAAGCTCCCGGCTCTACCTCACACACCCTTCCTCTCCCACCACCGCTACCTTTGGCATCGCCGGGCAAAGCATGGTGGTGCGGCGGCAGCGGCAGCCTCCATCGGCTCGACGTGCGGTCGACGGCGCGACGTCCTCACGTATTCCCTCTGCCAGTGGTGCAAAGGACGGTAGCGGACGGTAGTGGTGGCGGCGGAGGTGCAGAAAAGTATGTTCTAGGCCAATATGGGCTCGGGCGGGCCACATCTGATATGCCTCCTCGGTGCCATCCCGGCTCCAATGTAGTCTCTAGGTCCTCCTGGGCTCTTCCCGCGGCATGAGGACGTTTGGGGCTGCGGTCCCAAGCATGGCGGTGGTGGCTGCCTCCTCCACCGGAGGTGTTCAACTGGAGTTTTGTGGCTAGACTATCGGATTTCACGATCTGGCATTAGTCCCCGCTGGCGAGAAGTAGCTGCCGGTGAAAACCGAGCCAGACTTTGGTCATGGTGGATGATGATGGTGCCTGCGCTTTGCCAGCTTGTTGAAGGCATCGTCAATGCAGTCTTCACCTCACCTGGGCTACGCTGGATTAAACACTAGATCTGGTTCCCCGGGTTAGACGATGGCGATGCTTTGCACCATTCTCCCCTGAGGGCATCATTTGTTTTGGAACAAGGGAAAATTGTGAGGCAAAATCCCCACAACACTTTATTAAGAAACCAAATGGGAGTACATATTTACAAAAAGGAGGAGGAGGAAAGGAACCTACCTATTTACACAAGCTAAAGAGACTGGAAAAAACAATAACAACAACTTGCCTATCCAGGCCATTAAAGTAGAATGATGTTTCCTCTTAATCCTATGCCCAAGCATGGATATATCATGAATGAAAGCTCTCCTCCAACCAAAAAAAGTTGGTCTAACAAAAACAAAAATAGCTCAATTCCTCTATTTCCAGATATTCCAACAAGCTAAGATCACCACTTCCATAAAGAAAGGTTTATTGAAGTCCTGCCTAGCAGCAGAGATAGATGCTTGAATATCCTAACCATGGCTCCAATGAATCTGAAGGTAAGTCCAGACCCTTTGACTGAAATTGAATTCAAAGAAAAGATGCATTCTATCCTCATAAGATCTTGTTGGACATAACACACAGTGCACATCCTCAGTCACCTTCCAATGCCTTCGTTGAAGTAAATCCCTCGAATTCAGTCTGTCCACCAGCAATAGCCAAGCAAAGAACTTCACTCTCATAATACAGCAGGATTTCCAAATCCATTTAAAGACAGGCATCACCAAGATATGAGAATGCAAATGCTGGTAGTACAGAGCAGAGGCATAGGAATTTCCCCAAGAATAGGACCACATATCAGAATCAATAGATAAGGGGTTACTGCCTATTTCAGAGAGAAGCTGCTGATATTCATAATGAGCCTGCTCTGATAAAGGGAGATAGAATAAAGAAGATTTTTCCTGAGTAGCATAGACCTGAGCAGCAGACAACTGATCATTCAGAACATAAGAGAATAATCTGGGGAACCTCGCTGATAGAGGTTCAGAGATACCATTGAGTGACCAAGAATCAGTCCAGAAGAGAAAACTATCACCACGTCCAGGTTTAATTACTGCCACTGCTCTGAAATCATCCACCAGCTTGAAGACATCTCTCCACCAAAAAGAACCACAAATATTGTTTGCATGTGGAACAGCACCATTGGCATAGTAAGTATCCCAAATAAGCTTCACCCAAGGAACATTAGCTTTATTATAGAATCTGTCGAAATGCTTCATAAGCAGATCTTCATTCTTCTTTCTGAAATTCACCAAACCAACTCCACCCTTATATTTTGGCTTGGTTAGCTGATACGTCTCAAACGTATCTATAATTTTTGATGCTCCATGCTTGTTTTTGCACCATTTGCCTTATGTTTCGTTACACTTCATGGCATTTTTATGCGATTTCCGGAACTAACCTATTGACAAGATGCCACAGTGCCAGTTCCCTGTTTTCTGCTGTTTTTGTGTTTCAGAAGTGATACACAGGAAATATTCTCGGAATTGGACGAAACAACATCCTGAAGTCTTATTTTACCCGGAAGCTTCCAGAGATCCGAAGAGGAGTAGGAGGTGGGCCACAGGGGCCCCACCACGCCAGCCATGTGTGAGGGCGCCTGGTCCCACCCCTGACATCGCCCCTTCGCCTATAAGAAGCCTCGGGACGGAAAACCCTAGGGGATTCGGCAATTTTCCAGAACCAGTTCCGCAGCTCCGCCGCTGCCACCGACGAATTTCGGGGGACAGAAGTCTCTGTTTCGGCACCCTGCCGGGACGGGGAAGTGCCCCCGGAGCCATCTCCATCGGTCTCCATCGCCGTCTCCGCCGTCTCCATCGACCTCACCGCCATCTCCATCAACCTTGCTGTCTCCTATGATGAGGAGGGAGTAGTTCATCCCCGGGGCTGAGGGCTCTACCGGTAGCTATGTGGTTCACCTCTCTCTCCCATGATGTGATCTTTATGTGATCGTGAGCTTTGTATCATGTTGAACAAGTACATGTTATTATTCAGATATTTTGTGTACTCTAGTGATGTTATTAAAGTAATCTATTCCTCCTGCTATGGTGTAACGGTGACAGTGCGTGCATCATGGTGGTACTTGGTTTAGGCTATGATTGTGATCTCTTGTGGATTATGAGAATAATTATTGCTATGATAGTTTGAGTGATCTATTCCTCCTTTCATGGTGTAATGGTGGCAGTGTGTGCACCGTGTTAGTACTTGGTCTAAGTTGCAATGATTTCTATCTTGAATTGTGATTTGATTTGGATATCTCTATGAGTGGTGTTTGTCAAGTACTTGATGAACTTTAAGGGGTGCTTCTGTAGCCACTACACAATGATTAGTGTTATTCAATAGGAGAGTAATTCAGAGTGCCTTAGCAAAGAGAAGTTATTTGTTCAGTCATGTTATATTGTTGGGAGTGTGTCCACTAGTGAAAGTATGATCCCTAGGCCTTGTTTCCAAGCTTTGCACACCGTTTACTTGCTATTTTGTTACTTGTTTGCTCGCAGCGATATTTATTTCACATCACGTTTGCTACTTATAATCATCTATACCACTTGTATTTTACTATCTCTTCGCCGAACTAGTGCACCTATACATCTGACAAGTGTATTGGGTGTGTTGGGGACACAAGAGACTTTCTGTATCGTAATTGCAGGGTTGCTTGAGAGGGATAGCTTTGACCTCTAACCTCCCTGAGTTCGATAAACCTTGGGTGATCCACTTAAGGGAAACTTGCTGCTGTTCTACAAACCTCTGCACTTGGAGGCCCAACAAGTGTCTACAAGAATAGAAGTGCGTAGACATCAAGCTCTTTTCTGGCGCCGTTGCCGGGGAGGTAAGGTAAAAGGTACTCGCATCCTCCTGTGTGAGTGCTCGGAGTTATTTCCTTTAGATTCTGCAATTACAACTTTTTGTTTCTTGTTTTTATTTTCACTAGTTAGGCTTAATGGAAAACAAAGAGTTCTTTAGTCTTTTTCCTGATTTTAGATTTAAAGAGAAAATTGAAAAACCTTTGGAGCTTAATTTGCATGCTAATAGTGTTGTTAGTATGAATGCTTTAAATACCGTTGTTGCTAATGCTATAGAAAAGTCTAAGCTTGGGGAAGCTGGTTTTGTTAAGCATGATATTTTTAGTTCCCCAGCTTTAGTGGAGAAAGTTTGCTCTGATGATATTTTATCTCCCATATGTGATGTTCCTTCTTATGATGATATGTTTGAAGAATATGCTTTGCGAAATAGCTGTTCTTTAGCTTGTGATGATACTAAACCTCTAGTTTATGATGGCTATGATGATGAGTATAATATTTTCAGTTCACCTACTATTGAGGATAAAATTAGTTATGATTACAATATGCCTCCTATTTATGATGATTATGGTGATGAGAATAATTATTCTGTTGAATCTGCTCGTACTACTATTGTTCCTGTGGTGAGTATTAATTCTTTTATGCATGTGGCTCATGATAGGGATGCTTTATGTGATAGTTATATTGTTAGTTCTATTCATGATGCTACTGAAAGTTATTATGAGAGAGGGAAACATGGTTTGATGGATCTCAACAATATTAAGTTTCCCCTCTTTATGTTGCAAATCTTGAAGTGGCACTTGTTTTATCTATCCATGCTTGCTACTATGTGCCTCGTTGATTTATTTTCTTACAAGATTCCTATGCATAGGAAGTGGTTCAGATATAAATGTATTTCACACTTGCTTTTTGATGCTCTCTATTGCTTTAAGTTCTTATATGGCGCCTTTGCCTCAAGCTCTTATATGGCGCCCACATGAGCATCTTTGCAAATTACTGCGCCTAGCTCAAAGGCGTTAAAGAAAAGCACTCTTGGGAGATAACCCATTGTTTATTTTCAGTACTTTTTCTTTTATTTGAGTCTTGGAAGTTATTACTACTGTAATGACCTCTCCTTATCCTTTTTATTTCATTGTTGTGCCAAGAGAAGCCTCTAATTCGAGTGAGGTAAAGATTTGGGGATGTTGCTGTCCTGAAACTGTTTTCGGTGCTGCACCGTAAAAATTCGTGAAAATTCTCTGTATATCTTTTGGACCTGCGATTTCTTGTGCATATGCCCCAGGTTATATCCAAACTTTCATTAGTTGAACACTTTTTGATTTGAGCAACAGAAAACCCCTCAAAACTTCGACCTTTGTCAGCTGTTCTGTTTTGACAGATTTCTGCCACTATTCGTTTTTGCCGCTTTATCGCTTTCTTTTGAGTTCTTTTGATCACGGAACTTTTGGGGAAGTTGCTACAGTAGTATATGCTTTATATGTGGTAGTTTTGGGTTGAAACCTGAAGCAAAAAGAGGTTGATTATATGTTATGCTTGCTCTAATGTTGCTAATAGAATTGTGTTTAGTTTTGTATGAAGGAAGTTTTCAAGTGTAGGGATTGGAGAATGATGAGATGAGTTGAAGAATGGAAAAAAGCTCAAGCTTGGGGATTCCCATGCATCACCCCAAGAAATATCTAAGAAGTACAAGCGTCAAAGCTTGGGGATGCCCCCGAGGCACCCCTTCTTCATCGGCAAAAATCAGGTCACCTTTCAAGACACTATATTTTTATTGCTTCATGCACTATGTGTTTTTCTTGGAGCGTCAGTTGTTTTTAGTATTAGTTTAGTTTAGTTTGCTGCAATAAATGGTTAGATCACATCATGTTTCTTTTGGAGGATATGAACTCGTTTTTCATTGCCAAGAACACTCTAGTTTTCACTCTTATCGTTCAACGAGTGTTCTCTTTTTCTGCTACTGCTTTTGGTTTTCGTTTTCGCCTTGATTTGCATTCAGATCTTCTTATATTTATTTATCAAGGTGTATTTTTGCCTCTGGACCATGTTGGTTTTCCTCAAAAGAGTTGGATTTAAAAAGTTTGAATGGTGTTGGAAAAGAGAAAAAGTTTTATGCAAAAAAATGGTACAAGAAGGAGCTTGTGTAGACTGCGGCTTAGGCTTTTTCATGTCATGCTTGATGTCTTTTTGATAGTATGCTTAGTGGTTTTGCTGTAGCATGACTTTTCTCAAATAACTGAGATTGCTTAATGAGCCTTTGAAAAAATCATGCGTTGTTTTTATTGTATGGAAGCATTATTTTGGTTTTCTCCTTGATGCTTTATTTGGGTTGACTTGGCGCATACTCACACATGTTAGACTCTTACAAAGTCGCCAATAGACTCTATGATCATTTAGTTTTTGACTTTTGATGCCATCTTATGCTTCTTTTAATGTTGCTTTGTCGCTTTGCATGATTATGGCCGTTATTGCTCTCTTAGTTGGTCGCTCCCAGTCTTTTGCTAGCCCTCATTTTGTACTGAGTATGAGCTCTACTCGTGCATCCAACTCCTAAAAACCAAGTTTGCCATTGTGTCCACTATAAATTCCTATGCATGGTATTTGTAAGCCATTCCAAGTAAATTTTCATGTGCTACCTTTCAAAAACCCTTCAAAACACTTCTCGTTTTGTGACACTGTTTTCAGCTCATGGGGACATAGTGGTCGGATTTGCTATCTTCCATATTGTCTTATTCCAAAAAGAAAAAAAAGAGAAAAAAAGAAAGGAAAAAAAGGCACTCCTCCATGGAATGTGAATGTTGGTGGGCACCCGATGGAATCGGTTAGCCATGGTTTGAGAAAGGAAAAAAGGTGGGGAGGAGTGCCAAGCTTTATAAAAGAGCACAAAAGTGCCAATCTCTCTCTCAAAAACTTGCTTCATTTTTGTATGGAAGATAGTAAGAACCCCATTGCCAGTCGTTGACAAAAGCAACCACCTCTCAAAACCAATTTTTATCTCTCTGTTTTACAAATGAAAAGCTCTAGCACATGTTTAATCACTGCTTCCCTCTGCGAAGGGCCTTTCTTCTACTTTTATGTTGAGTCACCACCTTCTATCTTTATGCACCATTAAGAGAGCATAGTTGTCATTCTGAGTATAATGTGCATTGTCCCAAAGTTTTCATTGATTGATTCATATTGTTGGTTTCACTTGTTCTTAAATTATTTGTATCTAGTCGCCCTCTTAAACTTGAAGGTGTCCTATGCATTTATGTTTTGCTCTCCATGAAGGACAAGCTGAAAACCATTTGTATGTTTTTCCTTATGATTTGAACACACGTTTGACTTTCATTGTTTCATTTTCATGATCTTTTGTTTGTGTTCATTTGCATGTTTACAACATGGTTGCTAAGTTCTTATTGTCAAGATTATATCTTTCATGCCCATGTTTTAAGTTCTTATGATCCCAGCTCACAATGCTTACATATATGATCAAGATTGTGTAGGTGCATGTCACCTCAAAAATTATTTCTTTTGTTATCACTTACCTACTCGAGGACGAGCAGGAGTTAAGCTTGGGGATGCTGAGACGTCTCAAACGTATCTATAATTTTTGATGCTCCATGCTTGTTTTTGCACCATTTGCCTTATGTTTCGTTACACTTCGTGGCATTTTTATGCGATTTCCGGAACTAACCTATTGACAAGATGCCACAGTGCCAGTTCCCTATTTTCTGCTGTTTTTGTGTTTCAGAAGTGATACACATGAAATATTCTCGGAATTGGACGAAACAACATCCTGAAGTCTTATTTTACCCGGAAGCTTCCAGAGATCCGAAGAGGAGTAGGAGGTGGGCCACAGGGGCCCCACACACCATGGTGGCGCGGCCAGGCCCCTGGCCGCGCCAGCCATGTGTGAGGGCGCCTGGTCCCACCCCTGACATCGCCCCTTCGCCTATAAGAAGCCTCGGGACGGAAAACCCTAGGGGATTCGGCAATTTTCCAGAACCAGTTCCGCAGCTCCGCCGCCGCCACCGACGAATTTCGGGGGACAGAAGTCTCTGTTCCGGCACCCTGCCGGGACGGGGAAGTGCCCCCGGAGCCATCTCCATCGGTCTCCATCGCCGTCTCCGCCGTCTCTATCGACCTCACCGCCATCTCCATCAACCTTGCTGTCTCCTATGATGAGGAGGGAGTAGTTCATCCCCGGGGCTGAGGGCTCTACCGGTAGCTATGTGGTTCACCTCTCTCTCCCATGATGTGATCTTTATGTGATCGTGAGCTTTGTATCATGTTGAACAAGTACATGTTATTATTCAGATATTTTGTGTACTCTAGTGATGTTATTAAAGTAATCTATTCCTCCTGCTATGGTGTAACGGTGACAGTGCGTGCATCATGGTGGTACTTGGTTTAGGCTATGATTGTGATCTCTTGTGGATTATGAGAATAATTATTGCTATGATAGTTTGAGTGATCTATTCCTCCTTTCATGGTGTAATGGTGGCAGTGTGTGCACCGTGTTAGTACTTGGTCTAAGTTGTAATGATTTCTATCTTGAATTGTGATTTGATTTGGATATCTCTATGAGTGGTGTTTGTCAAGTACTTGATGAACTTTAAGGGGTGCTTCTGTAGCCACTACACAATGATTAGTGTTATTCAATAGGAGAGTAATTCAGAGTGCCTTAGCAAAGAGAAGTTATTTGTTCAGTCATGTTATATCGTTGGGAGTGTGTCCACTAGTGAAAGTATGATCCCTAGGCCTTGTTTCCAAGCTTTGCACACCGTTTACTTGCTATTTTTTTACTTGTTTGCTCGCAGCGATATTTATTTCACATCACGTTTGCTACTTATAATCATCTATACCACTTGTATTTTACTATCTCTTCGCCGAACTAGTGCACCTATACATCTGACAAGTGTATTGGGTGTGTTGGGGACACAAGAGACTTTCTGTATCATAATTGCAGGGTTGCTTGAGAGGGATAGCTTTGACCTCTAACCTCCCTGAGTTCGATAAACCTTGGGTGATCCACTTAAGGGAAACTTGCTGCTGTTCTACAAACCTCTGCACTTGGAGGCCCAACAAGTGTCTACAAGAATAGAAGTGCGTAGACATCATTAGCATTTCCCAGGCAACAAGGGATTGCTTAGGAGTGTCAATATTATCCCTCCACGGACATTGTCTCAGAATCCTCTCCATAGGAACAAGAATACCCTCAGGCAAATGCAGAGAGCATAAGAAAAAAATGGACATTGATGACAAACAAGAGTCCACCAATTGCAGCCTAGCCCCTTGAGACAAAAAGTGAGATATACTAGTGAGTCTTCTCTTAAGCCTAGTAACCAGAGGCAGAAGATCCTTAATCTGAGGCCTAGCAGTTCCCAAAGGCAACCCCAAGTAGGTGAAAGGCAGAGTGCCAATCTGGCAGCCAAAAGCATCTGCCAATTCACTCATAGTCTCCTCTGGCACATTAATGGGAACAATACTGGATTTATGAAAGCTCACCTATAAGCCAGTAGAGGAAGCAAAATCCAACAACATTTGCTTAAGAGCAAGCAGCTGGTCCATCTCAGCTGGAAGAACAAGCAAGGTATCATCAGCATACGGCATAATTGGAAAATCTGTATCACCAGTAGGGCATCATTTTTGGAGTAGACGACGGGGAGTCTCAGCGGCGTGGAGCAACGAGGTCTCGATGCCGGTTGTGTAATGGTCTACAGGTGCAGGGCGGAGGAGCTGTTTGGCGTCGTGGTGGCGCTGACAGTAAGCTAGACAAGGTCAGTGCGCCGATCCTTCCTGAAGATGGATTTGCGGAAGATGATGGCGGAAACAGAAGCGTGTGCGGTACCGCACGCTGAGTGTTTGCTGGACCTGTAGTGCTACTAGCTAGTCGTGAGACAGCTAGTTGAAGCCTTCGGTTATTTAGATGAGGTGATGCAGTGTGTTGTCAGGGCAAAGGCCCTGTTCATAGTCACCCCCTTTATCAGTCTATGTAGATTTAGCGATCTGTCGCGAGGATGATGACTTTGGTTTGATCATTGTATTTCTCTTATAAAAACATTTGTTGATTTTTAATAAATAAAAAAGTTGTGTGCATCCTTTAGATGCAAAGGCTGTGGGTATGCCCTCTATTTCAAAACAAAATGCATGTCGGTTCGCCGCGCATCAAGCATTCTCAGAGCTGATCTCACATGGTTATATTGTAAAAGAGAACTGCCAATTTTGGTAGGATTTCAGTACAATGTGCAGATCCATCAGTTCACCCGGGGTGAGAAAAGAAGCCCAGCCCGCTGGATTGATTTCGGATGCCCATCGGACACTTCCGCATAGAGGATTCGATTGTAAAATCAGAATGTTGCATACATGACACGTGCTTTTGGAAACACAATAATGCAACCATGAGAGGGACAAATATGTGGAAATTTTCACTTGCTGAAAGCTGAACTGATATTTGTTCAGCATAGTTGCTAGTGATCTTGTTCCCTATTTATAATTTGATTATTTTTATTTTCTTGGGACACGTGTTTATTATTGCTTCATTTTAACTGATTATTTATGAGAATTTGTTGCAGAGAGAGTGCCTACTATCTACCCATTGCAGTGAAGATTGTTTCGTTATCATTGGCTCTAAAAGTTCGTTCTAGAGACGTACAATGTCAAAATATTAAGCATAAATAAGAGATTAAACTCAAGTGTGAGTTTCTACTTAATTAGTCACATTGCAGGAGCATGAATGAAAATACTAAGTTACATAAAACGTAGCCCGGAATTTGTAGTGCAGAATAGAATACTTCTAGATTTCTTGTAAATGCACCAGTTTCTTCCTAAAACTTGATTCTCAGTCAACCCTTGACCGAGATTCCAGTTCTGCCAACCCTTGTGCAATTTTTGGAGTGCACCACAGGAAAGTTTCAAGTCCTCGAAGACAGCTAATGACATATGAAGTAATCTACAAGAATAGAATATCAAATAAGTACAATTATTTTGACAAGAGGTCCATTGTTTTATAGCAGCTCTTTTTATACTACCTTGTAATGTTTAGCGACACATAAATTGGGGTGGCACAACCACAGGAAGCAGCACACATTCCGACGACGGATGCACAAAACTGCACGCTGTTGAACTGGGAGTAGTTCTACAGAAAATGAAACAGAAAATTTGGGCACAAATAGTCCAAAATTTACCCAAAATGAAACAAAGCATGTGATCAAAAACAAATAATGTAGGAGTACCTTGAAATGAAACCTCAAACAATTGTGAAAACAATATGTATGTAGATACTATACGTACATATAAATTATCACCAATATATATCTTTTAATATGTGGTCTACATAAAAAAAAGAAATAAATGTGTTTGTGTTTGTGTGCGTGTGTGTGTAGCCTATATGTTAAGGTACTTTTTAAATACATATATGTACACACATCCAACGTTTCATGGATTTTTTAGAAGTCTAGGATAGAATTCATATTTTGAAAATGCTATACTCGGTAGAGCCCGATAGACTAATTGATCGGTTTCTGTACTTCTATAAGAAACACTACCCGCACAAAGTCACTAGAGAAATTTTTAATACATATAAGAAAGAAAATAGTGTCATTGCATTTCGGACACATTATGTGTGCTTACCGTGGCACCAATTCTAAAGAAATGGGCAAGGATGGTAACTCCAAGACAAAACCAACCAAGGACATCTTTGTGTTGATATAGAGTAGCAAACGATAAGACGATGAAAACCACTGTGTAAACTCACTGGTGGAAAAAGGGCCTATGGTCCCGGTTCATTTGGGCCATTGGTCCCGGTTGCCGAACCGGGATCCATTACTCGGGACCAATGCCGGTCCCGGTTCCAGCACGAACCGGGACCGATAGGTCTCCACGTGGACGCGCTGCGGGGCGAGGGGGCCTGAGTCATTGGTCCCGGTTCGTAGGATGAGCCGGGATCGTTGATCCAGGCTTTTTTTCCCATTTAGGGTTCAGGGTTTTATTTGGTGTGTTTTGTATTCAATTTAATGGTATTATATATATACATCAATAATGAAGGAACCACACTATATATATATATTACACATCATGGTCACGAATATATTATTCACCGTCTCATCCGTCGTGCTTGGTCGCTATTACAATCGGTAACTCACACAAATTTGATTTTACATCTTCTTTTTTACACTTCACCCTTCTAAATGAACCGGGTAATAGTATTCTCCTTTCGGATCTATGACTTGTTCTAATAAGAAACCGGCAAATTTCCTCTTGAATTGCTTGCACGCGTTCCCGTGGTAGAAGACCGTCCCGCATCCGTTCGATCTAATTTAAAGAAGGGGATCAATATATATGAATGAAACTAAACACAGTTGATGGTAATAAAATAATGTTGAGATTATTGTTTATCGTACTTCAAGTTTTTTGATGTTTCGGTCTGCACCCTTCTCTTTGGTCGCCTGGCGAATGAACTCGCAGACATAGTATCCACATAAGTTATTCCCAGCTTCTTGCCTCAAGCACTTTACGAGAACGGAGTTCAATCAAAATAAGAATCAAGCATGATAATTGTATTGAAACTAGAATCAAAGAGATACGTGGATCTAGCAAGTAGTACTTACATTCAATGGTTTAAATGTAAGCTCTGGCTTCCAAACACCCCTAGTGTTGGCGGTGAACCGTTTCCAAGCCTTCTGGAGGCATTCCTGCATGTTCACCCAATTTCCTAAAGGTGTGCGTTTTGAGTCCATGACTTTGACTACTCCTTCATCAACACTAATGATTAACAGAATAAAGTGGAAGCTGCACAGACATAATGAGTCAAATAGCTTAACATCGAGTAAAGCGAAAACAAAATGTGTACAAGACAGTAACACTCACTCGAAGTTGTAAGGAAATAGTATTTCCCTTCTGTTGCTGAAATACTTCAACGATTGTACCAAGTTATCCTCTGTCTCTTTGGGTTTTTTTTTGAGAGTATCTTCATGAACGAAATTGCAGTCAACGAACCCAAGGTCAAAGATTCCTCCTCGGTCGCATTCGAGAATCTTCATTCTGCATATATAATTAGTATAATGATGAGTAAGATTATACAAGCAACGAATGAGCTGAGCTAGAAAGACTTAATAATACTTACAGGCAATAGGCACTGACAATAGTTTTGTCGAGGGCGTCTTGTTGGTAAAACTGAAATAATTCTAGAAATTCCATCAGTAAGAAGCCATCTCCATGACCGTAATGGTGGTGTTTATATCCAGCATAGATCCAGTTTGTGGATTCAGCACAGGCTTGTATGTACCAGTTATGCAATCTCCGCATTTTTGTTGGTAGATCTTTGACTAACTCGGGTTTGACGAGAGGATCCCCGTACCGGTATTTGTACGCTATTTGCTGGTACCCCTCGAACTCATCTAGACGGCTCATGTACTCAGCAATAGACAGTCCATATAACTTGGCCTTTTCTCCGTAGAGTTGAATAAACTCCGGATCAATGTTCGGATCATGCCGCTCCTAGGCTCTCCACTCATTGGTATCGTACACTTTGAGCGGTTCGATCGATTGATTTTTCTGTTGTCCGAGCTGGGCAACTTCTTTCCCGACTCTCCGCTCTTTTGCCTCAGCTGACTTGGTAATAGAGCGATTATAGTCAGGTGTGAGCGCTATGGGTTGGTGAAGCTGAATCTTAAGCGCGGCTGCTTTGGCTTTATCTTCTGCGGTGACCGGGAAGATCAATGGCTCCGTCAGCTTTGGATTTTTCTTGTTAGCCATGTCAGTCTTCCACTGTTGATAATGGGCATCTGCGGCCGTAGCAATTTCCTCATCTGTCTTCTCGTAAGGAAGCTTCTTCATATTCTGATGAGGTACTCTTGGGAGGGGCGATAGCTTACGTTTCGGTGATCGGAACGTGCTCTTGCTGCTGCTGGTGGTGCTGTCCCTCTTAGTATACTTCCGCTTTAGTCTCTGAGGCTCAGGGGACGGAGACGGCTGACGCGGCGGCGGAGACGGCTGAGGCGGCGGTGGAGACAGCTGCGGTGAGTGGTGAGGCGGTGAAGGCGACGGTTGCGCTGGAGAATGGTGAGGTGGCGGCGAAGGTGGACTGCTGCTATGAGGAGTGGGTGGCCTTGGCGGGACATAATTTGGAAGCACGATGTGCTCCTTTGGCCATACAATAGTCCCCCCTTTGGCTTCTCCTAGTTCAGTCAGGTCCCTATCTTCCCCTGCAGGGTGGTCCAGCTTCAGCTCCTCAAAATCTTGCTTGACATCATCCACCGTGACGACAGCGTACCCTTTTGGAATCGGTCTGCAATGCCAAGTTCCGTTAGGCGCAGTTGGTACGGCCATGCCGACCGCCGCTGTCACCCTTAAGTTCATAACTTGCACCTTTAGCTCACAAGCTGTGCTCTCCGTGATATCATCCACTGGGTAGCGTTTAGGAGGAGCCATCGTCAGTGCATCATCATCACCATCGTGGAGCTGGGTGGAAGCGACGCTGCTTTTCTTATTTGATAGGGCGTCGATACCATCGAATGCAGCTTCTACCATGTGCCGCTGAGATTGGCTGCTGATACCTTGCTGGCTAAGTCTGTCGAGTTGATCCTGCTGCCGCTTTAATGCTTCTTCTACATTACGCAGCCGGTCTGCAGCTGCCGCTTTCTCAGCTGCCTCCCTTTCCTTTCTCCTCTGATGACTTTTATCGGGATATCTCTTCATTTCCGCGGGGAAGGCAACCTTCCACGGCTTGGAGCCCGGTGTGCCTCGTGCTCGTCCGGTGTGTTCATTATTTTTGAGGGCTCGTGTGAGCTCGTCGTTCTCTCTATCGGGAACGAACCGTCCCGCTTCCACATCTTGTACTGCACTTCTAATATCTTCGATGGGCAGTAGGGGATGATCTTTGTGTTTCTGGGTATATATTGCCCTCCCTTCTTCGTCCAACGTGCCCCCATGGCCGTAAAACCAGTTTCTCGCCCGTGGTGTCCATGTTGTGGGCTCTGGTATGATCCCGGCAGCAATATACTTGACCTCAAGTGCATCCCACTTAGGCATGCAACCGGCGTAGCCAGCAGACCCCATATTATGGTGGTACACTTTCTTAGCACCGTGGTATTATAGGAGCATACCACATAACCTTAGCAGGAACCTTCTTCCTGGGGGGCTCGTCATCACCCTCAACATCACCAGGGTCATCTTGTCTGATCTTGTACCGACATGCAGTGCATACCGGACATTTATCCATATTCTCATACTTCTCACCACGGTATAAGATACAGTCATTAATGCATGCATGTATCTTCTCCACATCTAATCCTAGAGGGCAGATAGTCTTCTTTGCTTCGTACGTTGTCTCGGGCAGCTCATTATCCTTTGGAAGCTTTGGCTTTATTATTTTCAGTAACTTCTCAAATCCCTTGTCAGATAAACCAGCCTCTGCCTTCCATTTCAGCAATTCAAGTGTGGTACCGAGCTTTGTGCTGCCATCTTCGCAATTTGGGTATAATAACTTTTTGTGATCGTTTTGCATGGCCTCCAACTTCAGCTTCTCCCTTTCTGTATCGCATTGTTGCTTTGCATCAGAAATGACCCGACCAAGACCATCACCGGGCTCATCCGATGCCCGTTGTTCTTCTTCATTGCCGCCTCCCTCTTCTTCATTGTCTTCCATTGCAGTATCACCGTATTCTTCAGGATAGCTGTCATCATCCTCTTCTTCATTTTCTTCCAGCCTAACCCCTCTTTCTCCGTGCATGGCCCAACAATAATATCCGGGCATGAAACCTCTCCGAAGCAGATGGCTTTGAAGGATTCTCGGGGCAGAGTGCTCCGTCAAATTTCGACAGTCGATGCAGGGACAAGGCATAAAATTATCCACTTTGTTTGCCTTAGCCACATCGATAAATTTATGCAGGCCTGCAATAAAATCAGAATCGCGTCGGTCGCCGTACATCCATCGCATCCGCGCATCGATCTGCGTTATAATAATTAACTATTATAATAACATCATGAATAGTGAAATGACCACCCACATGGACACATATGCAAGATTTTTATATCAGTTACAGATGAAGAAGATAAGGTTGCTAACCTCGGCGGAGGATACCGTGTTGTGCGAACTTAAATGTGGCATGGACATTTCGTCGAACACCTTGTGTGCAATCAAAGGAAAAAAAAGCTAGCACCCACACCACACACACAATTCAGCAAATTTTTGTGGCAAAGGGCAAAGGGCTGGGTATCAATTTATAGCCAGGGGAGGGTCTTTGATCCCGGTTCATGCCATGAACCGGGACCAATGACCCGCATAGAGGCACGTGTCATGCTGGGGAGGCCTTGGTCCCGGTTAATGCCACAAACCGGGACCGATACCCCGAAATGAACCGGGACTAATCTCCAGGCGGCATGGACCGGGACCAATAAATGTCATTGGTCCCCAATGGCCAGCCGAACCGGGACAGATGACATTTGGGTGCTGGACCAAAGACCCTTTTTCTACTAGTGACTGTAGTGTACCGTCTCAAATCCTGAAATCATACAAGCGAAAGATTAGCAGTTTAGCACATGACACATGCATGTTTTCCATACATGAGGAATCTCAGTTTAAGAGCTATCTACTACCTTGTCTGACAGTTTGAGGTACGCTTTCCATAGAAGATAGCCACTAATCGCTGCCCCCACCATAGATGCTACTCGGATTGGGTCTCCAAAGGTGCAAGATATTGTATAGTTGTTCCACAAGATATAAGCAAAGAAATTCAGGACCAAAAACCACCAGAACATGGTATGGCTGTCACCCTCGACATGTGGTCGTAGCTTCCCAACACGGATACTGATAACAGAATGTAATACGATTACTGGTTCAGTTTAATAAGCTATGTAAGTTGGCTCGAAAAATAAACTTATCCAACTTACGAGGGAGCAAGAGAGACGGCACTAGATAAAATAAATGCGATCCAAGGAACAGGCTTGGCCAACTCAGTTCTCGGAGTGCAAAAGATCTCATATTCACTGGAAAAATTATAACAAGACGTCAGTGCCTAATTATGTACACTTTTTACAGATCAACTATGAGCTAAAGATAACCAAATGTATATTTATCAACGCAGAAATATCATCTTCTGTCGCCCGCAGATAAGTGTCATAACATTAATTTAAGAATGTCAGTGTAAGATGGTTAAAGATGGATGCAGAATGTAGCATCCAGTAAATACCCGATGTATATTGTTCGCAAAAGAAAAAAATGAACTTAAAAAATATTGATCACATCTTCTACTGACTCATGTGCATGACCCCTCCCTAAACATTTTTTTCTTGAAATGAGGCAAAATATTTGCATTTTCCTTTATTAAGGAGTTTTTAGAAATCTTACAAACCAACCTTAGCAAAAATAATCTAAGATAAAAAGCCTACTCTCATGGCATAATATTGCTAAGCTTTTTCCCAGGCAAGGCTCCATAGAGCTGCCTCCTCCTTGATCTTCAAGAAAATCATATTGGCGGTGTACGATTTGTTCCTAAAAACACGAGCATTCCGTTCATTCCAAATCTTCCACGAAAGTAGCATCACTAAGGAGGCGGCGGCGTTTTGGCTCTTAGGACCAGATACTCTTATTATCTGTACCATCCGATGCGCCATGTGGATCTGTGTATGTCTGACTGTGGTCAAGGTTACTTTCGCGCAGAAATTGCCGTAATGGCGCACTTGTATTCACTCATTTCTTGTACCGTCAGTCCAGGTAATAGGCGACACAATTGTACCGTCGGTTTCGCCTGCTCGCCCGACTCTCCAGTTCTCCCGTCTCTGCTTCCACCCCTCCTGACCGGATCTAGCTTCTCTCCCCAGTCCCCACCCATGCCGCCGCCATGGTGATACAGCCGCAGCTCGTCGTCGGCTCCCTGCACCCACCGTCTAAGGCGCCGCAGCAGGCCGCCTTAGGGCGGGGACGCCACCCCAAGACCAGCAGGTCCGGCGCATTCACCCGCATGATCCAGCAAGGCCAGGACGAGAGCTATGCCTCGAGGGCTTCGCGAGCACCGGGAAGGTGTCCGCCGAGCCTCCTTCAGTGACCACTCCTTCGCCCCTGGAGGGAGCCATCGTCCCTGCGCCATTTTTCGAGGTAAAAAATCTGCTCCCCCCCCCCCCCCCCCCCCCCCCTCTCACCCTCTTCCCTGAGCGCGACATCTCCCATCCACCTTCCGTCCTGTCCGTTCTGTTGAAATTGTGAAGGCTTGAGCATGCAGATTTAGCTCAGGTAGGTTCCGTCCAATTAGTTGAGTGAAACAAAACAAACTGATTTTGAGTTGTATCCTCATGGAGGTGCCTGTCTTGGCATAATATTCCAAAAGTTAAATGCTATGATAATCCTTATAAAATGATTGATCGGAGGTGGAAATATATTAGTAACAAATCTCAGCTAACACATATAATTCAGTGTAATAGCTGTACTATTGTGTTTGTGCAAAAGGTGGGAAAACTTATGTTTGGGAATAGTTTACAGGTTTGTATACGTAGCAAATTTAATACTATGTAGTTGCTAAATGTCAATCATATTTCTACTGTATATGTGCATTTCATGAGAAGATGAACTGCAGGAGTAAATGCCATAATTTTAACAGAAGAATTTCCTTGAAAACTATTCAATGTTTCGTCCCTTTACTGTAGATGTTCAGTTTTAAAGCTTAGCACATTTTAAATGGAACCCAAATACAAGGTGCATGCTCACTTGCTCAGAAAGACCTAGGAGAAATTATTTGAAGCCCTTGCAACTTATATAGATGTTTTGGGGTCTTCAAAATCGCAGTTTAGTGAATCAAAATATTGCAGTTCCATCAAATTTCTGTCAGATGACATGTTGAACAGATTGAGATGCAGCTTCTCAATTAGTGGAAATGTTTCATGATTATTCAGTGGATTGCTGTCTTTAAAGCGCTTAACTATGCAATATTTGAATTAGATTTAGCAACTTTGTATGTGTTAACTAATCTTTGTGACTGCATTTATTTCCTATAAACTTTTGGTTGAGCTGATCTGCTCTGATATCTTCTGTTTGTATGATATGAAGGAGTCTGATTTCTCTACCATAACATTTATATTTTGTTCAAAATTTTCATTGGATCATTCCATTTTAAAAATTACAGATTTGGTACTTAGAAATGTGATTGGATTTGCAAGACTGTCGCTCTTGTGCTTGCACTCGTGTAATTTGCACAAGGAAATAAAGGAAGACAATACTCCACGAGGCTATACATGCTGTGCAGTTTGCACTTTTATTGTCTGAAAGCTTCAAAACTTATAGTGCTTGATTTAATTCTGCTTCCAGTTAAGGCTTCTATTGCACAGATGTAGTAAATGAAGTTCTGCAGTCACTGTCTGTCAATGATATCTTGGCCCTCCCTGTCACTGAGGTACATTATTTTGTTAATCCTTTTGAATATCTAAGTTCTATTTGAATTAGTTTTCACCATTTGATTTTCCATATTTTTGTTGTGTTTCTAATGATTTCGCTTGCATCAGCTGCATTAAGATTAGGTTGATGATGTTCACTGGCACCTTTAATTATTGTTAAATAATTTCCTGTTTTGCTCACTAGCTAGAGTCCGGAGTTTTAACCTCATCTGCAAATTACCCAGAGATCTTACTATACAAACATGAAATGGTGCCAGTGCAGAAGTAAGAGATGGACAAGGGATTATATATGTCTTGCCGGTGCATCTTCAAGTGTACTAGAATGTCCATAACTCAGCCAGGTCATTTAACATTCGTTCGACTGCTAAGTGATGCCGGTGCAGAAGTGAACGAGAAACTGATGCAGCTGTTCAGAGAAAATCTAGCGATAATGGTGTCGTATAATGAAAAGAGGGATGAACTTTAGCTTTAAGATTGGCCAGCCGGTGACAAAGTGCCCGCAGATGAAAAGGAAGAACACTTGCAACATGCAAACTGCAAGGAGCATGGCCTGATTCTCTATTCTCTTTCTGACGCCCAGTGTATTTGGTTTTCTATATTTAGATTTTCTTAATGAATTTCGTGACTTATTAAAAGTGTATTATAAATTTATGGCGATGTGTTATAACAGTTAGACTGAATATTTCTGAACTGGGATATTTATTTTTCGAAAATGAACCAGAAACTGTAGAACAATGTGACATTTTGTGTATGTACATGATTTCACTGCAAGTTTGTGTTGCATACACGAGCAGTATAATAAGAACCGATGATTTAGTGGACAGGGAGGCGCAAAGGAAATTGCCAGACAAAAACACTACACTGCAGGGTATCGATCAGGTGAATTAGAACGCTATATTAATGCGATGTATCACTTTAGCATGTAGCGTGGTTTAAATTCAAACTGGTCAACAATTCAAAATTTGAACTGGCTTCAAGGGAGAAAGGGTTGGTCGCTCATGGCAACGTCCATGTTCGTCCAGGAAATGGGCGCCGTCGTGGACTGTTTGTGGTAAACGGTCATATGCCTATTCAATGGCTCTGCAGATGTGGGCCCTGCACTGGTCAGTAAGGAATATATAAAAAGGAATACAGTTGTGAATACGCAAGGGAGCGGGGATCACAAGGAGCATCGATGGTATAGATAATAAGATCATCTGAACCTGAGAGCTAAAGCAGATTTCCGCACTAAGGAGGCCAAAGCCTTCTTTCCTTGTCCCGTTTTTTTAATCTCACTAGTCCACCATGCCTTCACGGAGCGGATTGCTTTCCAATTTTGTGGTTCTAAGTCGACAAGTCCTAACCAAGAGTTCAAACTTGTTCATATGGGACGGGAGAACGAGTAGTGGAGGATAAGATGCACGCCCAATTCTTGAATTTGGTTCAAAGTTAGCAATTGCCACAATTTGGCCAGCCCCTCTTATGTAGATGATCCACCAGCTAAACACAATTTTCTATCACTAACCAAGCAAAGACCTTGCATCTGGGTGGAGCCCAAGGCCTCCAATGGATTGAAAGAACAAAAAAAATACACAAATTTGAAAGGAATGCAAGTGAAAAACTAAACTATGGAAGGTTGTACTATAGTTCTTTGGATATAATACTACATAAACACATTAATAATAATCAAATGAGTCTTACAGTTTTTTTGTAATGAAGGCAAAAGCTTTGCCTTATCCATCGGTTAAAAAAAGTGTCAGGTTAATTAGCGGAAAATCGGACGAAAATCATACAACACCACATGGATAAACCCACACCCACCAAAGGGCCAAGCGCTAGACCCAGAAACAACTAGGACCAAGATCAAAACACCGCACCACCAAGACGAGATGACCTCCCACCCTTGCCAGAGAGAAAACGCCGTTTCTACTATGGGAGTAGTAGGCACGGGATGCTCCAATGAAGACCAAGAAACCAACCTCCACGATAGCTGTGCCAATGTGGCCAGCATTGCAAGCAACCATGTAGGCCACACGACACCGGGTCGATGACCTCGACACTGTCAAACTTTCAGGGTCACCGCCTCAAAGTCCAGCTGCTTTGCCACGTCCAGAAGACCACCAACGTCACCTTTTAGGACTGCCGTCCCGATGTATCACCGCTCGCGCTCGAGCCACGATGTCGCACGACCAAGCCGGCCGTAGCCCAAGCTACACGGGGCAAACCGCTCGCATACCGTGGACATCGCACCAATATCTGGGGCCGTCGCCCGACGTAAAATCAAATCGCCTTCGCTGAGGCGCGTTGACCGAGCCGACAACCTCACTGCACAAGAATGTAGCCTAATTGATGCAAGCAATATCCACTCCCCATGAAGCTGCTGCCCGGAATGGATCCCGAGACCACCGCCTCAACGCCTAACCACCATCCGGGGCCACTGCCGCAACGTCCACTAACACCAACGCAAAGGAACCACACACAACCGCCAAAGCTGACTCTCCAAGGCGACGCCCACAAGAGGGAGGCGACGATGACGCCGTTGTCACCCGCTCCGGCAAACCGACAATTGGGTTTTCACCAGGAGAAACCGAGCCATTCTCACCGAGAGAGAGAGAGAGAGAGAGAGAGAGAGAGAGAGAGAGAGCAAACTTCCACGAAGATGCCTCCAAGGAGGAACACGACACCTGTAGGCGCCGCCATCACTGAGACCGGGTTGGGGCAAAGCTTTCTCCCAAAACCCCTCCTCATCGAGAGACATGCTCGCTAGCTGCAGCACCCCAAATTGCCAAACCCTTGGAGTTAACAAATTGCACGCGCTGCACACCTCCGTCGTCCACCGCCAAGCACCACAAAGCGACATCCAAAGCAGCACTTCACCCTGCCAAGAACATTGCCAAAAACTCGTCATCCTCTTCACGTGGCCATGACCCCGATATCCTCTTTGCACGTATCCACCGACCCGAGCTCATAACCGGCCATGAGAGAATAGATCTGAGAGCGCCTCTGCACATAATGACGACCACCTCCGCTGCACCCCATTGCCCCTCATCTCCCCATGCTACCTAGTGACGCAACAGCGATGGATCAGCTGTCGTCAGTCACCTTAGGCCGCTACGGGGGAAGCAGCACGTCAAGTCCACCGAGATCCGCGGGGGCCCAAGTGACACGCTTCCTTCCCGCTCCGCCCTCCTGCTCCCCCGCAGAATCATGTCACCACAGGACGCCCAGCCATTGTCGCGTCTTGGCACGCGCCCACCACTAGAGTCTAGGGCCACCGCTTTGGCATGCCACGCCACTTAGGCATTTCCTATTTGACGCACGACGTGTCCGTTACAAAACGACGCGTCAGGCATTTCTTCCTCCTCCCGTTTCTTCCTCCATTGGAACGCCTCGATGCATCAACGACCAAGACGAAGACCACACGGCCGACTTCGCCGGAGAAGGGGAGGCCGTGGCTGGCTGCGATGTCCCTGGCGGAGGAGAGGCCGAGACCTCACCAGAGATGGGGACAGCGCGGCTGGCCGCGACGTCGCCGTTGGAGGTGAGGTCCAAAAATTTAGGGTGGGAGAGTGCGGGATCTTAGGGTGGAGGGTGCAGTGGTCGCCGGAGTGCGCTGGCTGCCATAGGTCACTGCGGGGGGGGGGGGGGGGGTTGCTGCGGCGGGGGAAAGATCGCTCTCCCGCTACCACCTTCGGTACTAATCAACGACATGGATGATATGGCATGCTGAGGGGCCCAGCGGCACATGGTGGGGATCCCCTTGGGCTGCCCTGGGGAGAACGAAGCAAGGTCAATTAGCTGGCTGTATCAAAATTGAGTCATAGTATAAAATTGAAGACACTAGGAAGCAATAGATTGATATTTCTAGAAAAACTCATATGGGCCAACTCTAAGAACCCGTAAAGGCCTATCTACACGTTATTCAAGCAAAAAAACTTAAATTGCATCGCCCTTCAATGTTTTATGCCTTCATATCTTGATCTCTAGGCATGGTCCTTTCCTTAGAGCATCTCTAATGGGCTGACTAATTTCGCTATCTAAATCTATCCGTTTTAGTCCGTTTGGATTGGCCCGTAGATATGAAATCATGTTGGACATGCATTGTCCATATAGGTCGCGGGTTGCGCCCAACAACATGACCCATTTTCAGACCTCACGCGATTTGGCATGTGCCTTTGGCCGTTTTGAACAATTTTTTCCATGAAAATGCAAACAAATTAAAGGAAAAGGACTCCAAGGTGGTCTGTGTTGAACTGTTCGCTACCTCCCCTTTCATTATGGCAACAACCTGGACACTATCTTGCTTAGCTAGAGCTTCGGTATTGGCGTTGGTCTGCAGGATCTGCAACAGCTCAGCCCTCCTTCGCCCTTGTGGCGGCGGCCTTCTCTTTCTTCGCCTGTTGCCTGGACACGTACCTCCAAGCGACGTGTTTCTTTGACTCCACGGCCCGCTGCTCCGTCGTGATTTCCTTCTTCACCTTGACAAGAATAGTGGGATCGGTGGCGGCCTGGACTACCTAGCTAGTGGCGATGGTGCTAGCAAGGGCCAAAGAGGCGGCGTCAGGGGCGGCGGTGGCATCCATCTCGCTTGGAGTTTGGGCGGAAGAGGTGAGTCGAGCGAGCAAGAGGAGGAGAAATAATGCAATGTGCCTCTGTTGCCTGAGCCCGGGGCGACAACAGGCGCGCTCGCTCAGACATGTGGGATGTTCGGGAGACCGTATTTTGGCCCAAATCTAAGGCCAAAACTGGTGCACACAAACAGCTTCGGGCACCTCATTCCGTGCCGACCCTCCTATCTAGTTGGACACGATTGGTCGGTGCCCTTATGACCATAGATGCTGAAAACCCAACGGATGTCATCAGCAGAACTTTTACTGCTTGGAGTAGTCTCTTGGTTGTATCTCCCAGTAACTTACAGAACCAAGTTTAGCCCTTCTGTACAGGTAAAACTGATATGACAACGAAACCACTGGTGGAGGAAGAAAAGGTACCACCGATCAAACTGGCCCCATCAAGATATCAGGACTCTGGGATCTCATCGACGCTTTCTGCCGTTAACAAAAAAAAAATCAACGCTTTCTGCGGCAAGATCCTCCTCTTACCCATGGTATTAGCTAGTACTCCATCGAGACCAGCTTAACGAAGAGAAAAAAATCAGAAAACAAAATCTATTTTTTTTAGCAAAACAGATTCTTTTTTTCGAAGGAAGGGCAAAGCAGATTTTGTTTATTTACAGCTCAACGGAAATACTGATTTTGGATTTCCTACTATTTGGGGCCATGCTGCATCCGACGAAGTCACTTAACACAACGTACAGGGTGCACGTTAAGCGTTACGTACCAGGTACAATTCCTCCCCTCCGGTGGTAAATCAACCGGCTTGCTGTCGCTGAGGGAGATTGTGGAGTCGTGGCCCGCCTTCTGCACAGGATCCTTGGGCATCTTCCGACACGAGGCACGCTGAAACTGCAGTCCCATCACGACGAGAAGGAGCAATAGAACCATTATGCTCTTCCTCATCTTCCCTCTACATAACATGAACCCGACAGAATTTAGAAAAGAAATTTGTAGGAACGCTTGTGATTTGAGATCTTGGACCTCCCTCATGATTTGTACAAGGGTGAGCTGACCTGTGTTAGCAACAGCGTCGCCGGGCAGGAAGAAAGAGCAGCGCCGCCGGGCAGAAAGAAAGAGCAGCGCCTCCGCTGGTCTGGTTGGCTCAACGAGGATGAACAGGGGCTGCCTCGCTCTCTCTCTCCTCTCTCTCTCTCTATATAATACTTCGTTTACCTCTCCCCGTGTCCACTCACAACGGCCGGAAGGGCTTTGTGCTCAGCTAGCTCAGCTTATTTGCCATTCCTAGTATTGAAACTCCTGACATGAAGCGTATACAGCAAAAGACGGCCCGCAAGTAACCACGACCAACTCTCTTTTCAAACTTGTCACCAAAAGCTACACAGATGTAGAAAATTGCTGTATGACAGGTAGGCTTAGTGTTCTAGGTGCCAGCAGTGGCCCACGTATCAGCGAAGGCGTGCCGACCAGTGGTGAGGCTTGCGAGCGGGTTGGCATGGCAGAGGTGCTGGACCATCACGAGGATCGTTCGCGGGGACGGCAGGGATGAACAGTTCGGGGTCAAAAGGCTGCTACACCTCTCTTTCCGCGGACGGCAGGGATGAACAGTTCGGGTGTGCGCGTTTCACCGGACCAACCATGTACAATTTATCCTAAATCGCATTGAAAAATGGCCTTTACGCATTTTGTCTTTTGGAGAGACGCCACACATAGCAACTCTACCATATTGGGACGAGTGGTGTATGTCCCCTTTGCCAATCTGATGAAGAGGATATTTTATACATGGTTTTCAAATGTCGAGGAGCTGCAAATATTTGGAGAGTACTTGGTCTTGAGGATACAATTAATCAGGCTATGGTAATGGACCGATCAGGTTCCTAGGTGTTGGAGGCTATATTTAAAACATCATCTCGTTCTCTCCTTGGATATGATTCTATTAAGGTGCATAATGTTGTGGCTATCACAGCCTGGTATATTTGGTGGTTGCGCCGAAGACAGACCCATGGAGAGCAGGTTCCTCAAGTTACATATTGCACTAATTCCATAAAGGTTATAGCGGCTAACTATATGAAGGCAAATTCACCGCTGATGAATCATGGTAAGGAGATATGGCGTCGACCAAGATCAAATGCAATCAAGTTAAATGTTGATGCTGCTTTCTCGGTGGAAAACCATTCGGGGGCTACTGGTGCTGTCCTCCGAAATAATCAGGGCGTATTTTTAGGTGCATCCACTACCTTTATTCCTCATGTTCTTTCTGCAAGCATGGCTGAAGCTTTGGCAATGCTACATGGACTGACGCTGGCTAATTCTCTGGGGTATACAAATATTGAAGCTGAATCTGATTCCCTTGAAGTGGTCAATTTATGTTCAGGTGCAGACAGAATTTGGAACGACGCAACGGCAGTTTATGCTGATATTTTCTCTCAAGCTGCTAGTATTGGAAAGATTGAGTTTATGCATTGTGGGAGAGATACAAACAAAGTAGCTCATGAACTAGCTAGGAGTTGTTTTATGTCTAGTACGGGTTGTAATTGGGTCGATGAACCCCCTAGCTTCCTCCTAGAGAAACTTCTGAATGATGTAACCGAATTTTGATTGAAGCAGCAAGTTCCAGACGCACTCTTTTCCTTACCAGGGTACCTAAGGGGACTGGAAGGTTTTTAATGAGGCGGCTTGCTAGCTTAATATATTCATCGTTTATTTCAAAAAAAAAAACTCTACCAAATCACTTAGAGCAAAATTCCGGACGCGGTATAAAAGTTTTTGGGCGTCGGTTTCGCTTATTTTAGATGTCGCCCACGGGGTGGCGATTTGAGACGCCTAAAAATTCAGCGCGCGTACGGCAACAGTTTAGCTATCGCGGTAAAATACAGCGCACGCTCGGCTAGAAAACACCCCAAAAAAAACTGCAAAGCAAATATATTACAAACATATGAAATAATTTAAATACGACATAGTTCAAATACGAAAGACTACTAGATACTACTACTTCTTCGCTGCTCTTGGTAAACTACTCGTCGGAATCGGTATTTTTTTACAGATATGGCCCTTTGAAGAAACTTCAACTAAATCTGACCTCTCTTAAAAATTACTCCATCCGTTCTAAAATATAAGATGTTTTAGTCCATTATTATCACACATATATCTAGATGCTTTTTAGTATATAGGGTCACTCTTTTTACTTCTAACCTACACACTAAAAGATATCCACATACATGCATAGTAATGATGAGCTAAAATATCTTATATTTTGGAACGGATGGAGTATAACCATATCTGACCTCTAAGTTTGGCACCGAGTAGACTCGCAGCCGTGTCTGCCGCCGAACGCTCACTGAACGGCAACTCGCTGGTTCGGCGCCGTTCCGTGTGGCGCCGAAGTAGTCAATGTACCGCACATGCAGAGCTAGCTTCAATCCATCGCATGCACCACTCGCACATGCAGAGCTAGCTTTGATCGAACCATGGCTTGCATGCTAGCTATATTTTTCTCTATTAAAAAATAATTTAGCTCTAGGTTGTATGTATATGTGATATGATGAGTTGATCAATTTTCTTATGCGGTACTTGAAATCAATAATTTGTTGAGTATAAAAAAAATACTTGGTCTACGGCGGTGGTCTGGCCGGTCCTCGTGAGGTGTCCGGACATGCGACGACAATGCCCCTCGGCATCGTGTACTTCTTGAAGGCGTCATCGAGACATTGTTCCGCCCCTCCGCCCGGGAGATACTGGGGGAAACCCCACATCCCACGTGGGATCAGGCGAGTGCGGCGCCTTGGTGTCACTTACCTCATGGGGCCTCATCGTGGATGATGATCCACCGGCCAGAGGGACCTGTGGAGGGATTTGGTGGTTAGCAACGGAGAGTTGCATGTCGACCTTAGCTATGTCGGACGTGCGATCGCCCCTTTGCCTCCTTTGTGGGCTAGACGGTGTGTGGCCCTAGGGTCGCCTCTCTGACTTCCATGCCGGCCCAAGGGCCACGCACCGCCTAGCTGACAAAAGAGGCGAAGGGAGAGGCCCCAAGAGTGAATATGGACCCAAGCATTTTAGGTCACCATATGTATTAAATGTGCCAATTTATGGCAAACATCGAACATGATAGCTCATTTTGTGAAGGTTTTTTTGCGATGTTTTCAATTTTCCAAGTTTAATATTTTTCCTTGCAACTATAACACATAATATGACACCACGCGAAGGTTTCACATTGTTTGGCTTATTTTTTAAATTCTTATACCCGTTTGAAATTATATTCAAAATGGCGAGCATGAAGATTCATAGCCCGGGGTTGAGTCTCGCTAGACTTGCGGTGGATCTCTGATAAACAACATATTGTGAACCTAAAAATGATTTTTACAAAAAATCATGAGCATTATATCATATACATGTAGTTCAAACCAAGCGGGCCTCCTGCCGAATCGGCAGGAATTTGTCTTTTTCATGAGGTATGGACGGAAAGGTTTCAGATGCACCGGCTGGGGAATTTTCTATCTAAGGTGGTCTAGTATTTTTGAAAAAAAAATTTGATAGCAATGTGAAACTTTAATTTGGTGGTTGCTTCACAAGAAAACTTGTTTTTGGCATCTAAAAAATGGAAAATAGTTTTTCCGTGTGATGAAAAGAGAAACTTCCTTCTGCAACATCGTAAGCAATCCGAAGATGCACATGTGAGCACAATATGGGCACATTATCACAAACTATGCCTCGATTCTAGCCATAATATTGCTCATTTGGCCTAAAAGCCATGAAACATCGAACATGATAGCTCATTTTGTAAAGGTTTTTTTGCGATGTTTGCAATTTTCCAAGTTTAATATTTTTCCTTGCAACTATAACACATAATATGACACCACGCGAAGGTTTCACATTGTTTGGAATATTTTTTAAATTCTTATACCCGTTTGAAATTATATTCAAAATGGCGGGCATGAAGATTCATAGCCCGGGGTTGAGTCTCGCTAGACTTGCGGTGGATCCTTGATAAAACAACATATTGTGAACCTAAAAATGATTTTTACAAAAAATCATGAGCATTATATCATATACATGTAGTTCAAACCTAGCGGGCCTCCTACCGAATCGGTAGGAATTTGTCTTTTTCATGAGGTGTAGACGGAATGGTTTCAGATGCACCGGCTGGGTAATTTTCTATCTAAGGTGGTCTAGTATTTTTGAAAAATGTTTTGATAGCAATGTGAAACTTTAATTTGGTGGTTGCTTCACAAAAACACTTGTTTTTGGCATCTAAAAAATGGAAAATGGTTTTTCCGTGTGATGAAAAGGGAAACTTCCTTCTGCAACATCGTAAGCGATCCCGAGATGCACATGTGTGCACAATATGGGCACATTATCACAAACTATGCCTCGATTCTAGTCATCACATTGCTCATTTGGCCTAAAAGCCATGAAACATCAAACATCATAGCTCATTTTGTGAAGGTTTTTTTGCGATGTTTGCAATTTTCCAAGTTTAATATTTTTCCTTGCAACTATAACACATAATATGACACCACGCGAAGGTTTCACATTATTTGGATTATTTTTAAAATTCTTATACCCGTTTGAAATTATATTCAAAACAGCGGGCATGAAGATTCATAGCCGGGGTTGAGTCTCACTAGACTTGCGGTGGATCTCTGATAAAACAACATATTGTGAACCTAAAAATGATTTTTACAAAAAAATCATGAGCATTATATCATATACATGTAGTTCAAACCTAGCGGGCCTCCTATCGAATCGGCAGGAATTTGTCTTTTTATGAGGTGTGGATGGAAAGGTTTCAGATGCACCGAGTGCAAAGCAAAGCCCTTGACGAGGTGCCTTATAAATTGTCAGGAGCTGTCACGAAGCTAGCAGACATCACCTTCTGAAGTTTGCCTTTTTCCTACTGGTTCGATAAACCTCAGTTTCTTACTGATGGAAAACTTGCTACTGTGCTTATCATACCTTCCTCTTGGGGTTCCCAACTGGGTGGTTATCCGCCCACATCAAGCATAATTTTTGGGCGCCATTGCCGGGGAAAAAGAAGGCTTCTGCAAGGGGAGTTTCGCACACATATCCTGTACTTTGTTTTTATTTTGCTTTACTTTATTTTTGCCTGCATCGTTTTATCAAAAATACAAAAAAATTAGTTTCCTATTAGTTGTTATTTTTACTTGTCTGCTTTTAGCTTTGCTAGAATGGGTACTCATGAGAACACCAAGTTGTGTGATTTTAGTAGGACTAATAATAGTGATTTTATCTGCACTCTTATCGCGCCACCTGCTCCTGCTGCAAATTTTTATGAGATTAAACCTGCTTTATTGAACCTTGTTATGAAAGAGCAATTTTCTGGTGCTAGTACTGATGATGCTGCAGCTCATCTCAACAATTTTGTTGAGCTATGTGAGATGCAGAAATATAAGGATGTAGAAGGTGATATTATTAAGCTTAAGTTGTTTCCTTTTTCTTTGAGAGAAAATGATGGGTTCGTAGCATAGAAAACAAAAATTTTCCTACGCATGAATGCATAAACTGGCCAAGATACTCTACGAGATGGTAGCAACGGATACTCACCCTCGACGACCGTGAGCGGGGATTACGTTCCCGCACAAACGTTGACGATGGAGAGTTGGTGAAGACGCACGTAGTCGACGTAGTTGTTCACTTGATGTAGTCGACGTCGTGGTTCACTTGACGATCACAAGATCGTGTAGCCGGCGCCACAAGTGGCAGCGCCCCCGTACTCGCACACACGTGCAGCTCGACGTCGACTCCTCCACGCCCTCGGTCCAGCGGGGCAGCGGAAGAAGGGATCCGCCGGACACTCCTCCACACACTTCTCCAAGTGTGTGAACTACGAACTACTATTCCGACAGAGCTTCGCTAAGCCAAGACGGAAAGTGGGCAGCAACTATGCAAAGGAGGGAGGATCAAGAAGTATGTTTCAAAGGAGAGAAGGGGGGGGGGTTTATATAGAGGAGGAGGGGCAGCCAAGGGGTGGCCGGCCAAGGTGCCCCCTCCTCTTCATTTCCCCTTCTTCATTCCCATTATGGTGATTACACCCTCATCAACATGAGGTAACCCCCATTTCAATGCATGACATTCATGCCAATTAAAATTCACACTTATTGATTTAATAAAACATTTTTATTTCTTTAATATTTGTTAATTCATTCAATTAACAAACATTAACAAATACACCCTTGAGTTATTTCGATATCCCGAAACAATTTTGGTACTTTTCTGAAACAACCCTTATGCTGTCCTGTAATTCGATCGGAGTATCGTATCCACTCAAAAACGACGACGAGCCTTAAGTGTGTCACCCTACGGTTCGTGAATAACGTGGACATGATCGAGACTCCTCTCCGATCAATAATCAACAGCGGGATCTGGAAATCCATGATGACTCCCACTTACTCAACGATGAACTAGTGATCGTGTGAACCGGTAACGAACATAGTTAATTCCTTTTGTCTCGTGATATTATTACTTGTCCGAGATCCGATCATTTGGTATCAACCATACCTAGTTCGATCTCGTTCCCGACAAGTCTCTTTACTCGTTCCGTGATAATGCATTCCTGTGACCTAGTCACATGCTTGCAAGCGATTCCAATGCAATATCACCGAGAAGGGCCCAGAGAATATCTTTCCGTCATCCGGATGGACAAATCCCACTCTTGATCCATGAGCCTCAACTAATACTTTCAGAGTACCCAAATCAACCTTTATAATCACCCTATTACGGTGTGACGTTTGATATCATCAAAGTACCCTTCCGGTATCAGTGATTAACATGATCTCATGGTCTAAGGATTAGAACTACTTCGCATGAGTTTGATATAGCAATGAACTTGATGACTTGATCGTATTGCTATTCGTACTGTGGGTGTGTGTGTTCATCACATCATTCCTCTAATGATATGACCCCGTTATTAACAACATCCAATGTTCATGATCAGGAAACCTTGATCATCAGTTAATCAACGAGCTAGTATAAAAGAGAGGCTTTACTAGGAACCCTTTTAGTTTATTAATCACACAAGTATTAATGTTTCCGATTAATACAATTCTAGCATGAAAAATAAACATCTATTATGAACACGGAATAATATAATAACAACTTTATTATTGCCTCTCGGGCATATTCCTTTCAGTCTCCCACTTGCACTAGAGTCAATAATCTAGATTACATAGTGATGAATCTAACACCCATTGAGTTCTGGTGCTGATCATGTTTTGCCTTGGGGAGAGCTTTAGTCAACGGGTCTGCCACATTCAGATCCGTGTGCACTTTGCAAATCTTTACATCACCATCCACGACATGTTCACGGATGGAGTGAAATCGGCGCTTTACATGCTTGAATTTCTTGTGAGACCTTGGCTCCTGAGTATTGGCTATGGCACCATTGTTGTCACAATAGATAACCATTGGATCCAATGCACTCGGAACCACACCCAGTTCGGATATGAACTCCTTCATCCAAACTGCTTCTTCTGCCGCTTCTGAAGCAGCAATGTATTCCGCCTCTGTAGTCGATCTCGCTACCACGCTTTGCTTGGAACTCCTCCAGCTTACCGCTCCTCCATTCATAACAAATACGTACCCGGATTGAGACTTAGAGTCATCCGGATCAGTGTCGAAGCTAGCATCGACGTAACAACTTGCGACGAGCTCTTCTTCACCGCCATATACGAGAAACATATCCTTAGTCCTTCGTAAGTACTTAAGGATATTCTTAACCGCCGTCCAGTGTTCCAAACCTGGATCAGATTGGTACCTACTAGTCAAACTAATAGCATGTGCCACATCTGGTCTTGTACATAACATGGCATACATGATAGAGCCTATGGCAGAGGCATAGGGAATCTTATTCATTTCTTCTCTATCTTCAGCTCTAGCCGGACCTTGAGTCTTACTCAAGATCTTTCCTTGCAACATAGGTAAGAACCCTTTCTTACTATCTTCCATTCTAAACTTCTTTAGAATCTTGTCAAGGTATGTACTTTGCGATAGCCCAATTAAGCGTCTCGATCTATCTCTATAGATTTTGATGCCTAAAATATACGCCGCTTCACCAAGGTCTTTCATTGAAAACTTACTGTTTAAGTAATCTTTTACGCTCTTCAAAAGTTCTGTATCATTTCCAATCAGCAATATGTCATCCACATATAATATTAGAAATGCTACAGAGCTCCCACTCACTTTCCTGTAAATAGAAGTTTCTCCATAAGTTTTGACAAATCCAAACCCTTTGATAACTTCGTCAAAACGGAGATTCCAACTCCGGGATGCTTGCTTCAGTCCATAAATGGATCGCTGAAGCTTGCATACCTTGTCAACATCCTTAGGATCAACAAAACCCTTGGGCTGTACCATGTACAACTCTTCCTCAATGTTACCATTAAGGAACGCGGTTTTCACATCCATCTGCCAAATTTCATAATCGAAAAATGCAGCAATTGCTAACATAATCCTAACAGACTTTAGCATCGCTACGGGTGAGAAAGTCTCATCGTAGTCAATTCCTTGAATTTGTCGGAAACCTTTTGCGACAAGTCGTGCTTTATAGACGGTCACATTACCATCAGCGTCTGTTTTCTTCTTGAAAATCCATTTATTCTCAACGGCCTTTCGGTCATTGGGAAGTTCCACCAAAGTCCATACTTGGTTTTCATACATGGATTCCATTTCGGATTTCATGGCTTCATGCCATTTGTTGGAATCTGGGCTCATCATCGCTTCATCATACGTCGCAGGGTCATCGTTCTCAACAATGGCATTTACGACAAGATCACCGTACCATTCAGGAGCAGCGCGTGTTCTTGTCGACCTACGAGGTTTGGTAGTATCCTCTTTTGGAGTTTCATGATCTTTATCATTAGCTCCCACTTCATTTGGTGAAGTCACCACCGGAACGGTTTCCGGCGCTGCGCCACTCGCCAATTCATGAAGAGGAGGTTCAATAACCTCATCGAGTTCTACCTTCCTACTATTCACACCTTTCGAGAGAAACTCTTTCTCCAAAAAGGATCCATTCTTAGCAACAAACACTTTGCCTTCGGATCTGTGATAGAAGGTGTACCCAATTGTTTCTTTAGGGTATCCTATGAAGACACATTTTTCCGCTTTGGGTTCGAGTTTATCAGGCTGAAGTTTCTTCACATAAACATCGCATCCCCAAACTTTTAGAAATGACAGCTTAGGTTTGTTTCCAAACCATAATTCATACGGTGTCGTTTCAACGGATTTAGATGGAGCCCTATTTAAAGTGAAAGCGGCTGTTTCTAGCGCATAACCCCAAAAAGATAGTGGCAGATCGGTAAGAGACATCATAGACCGAACCATATCCAATAAAGTACGGTTACGACGTTCGGATACACCATTTCGTTGTGGCGTTCCAGCGGGAGTGAGTTGTGAAACTATTCCACATTCTCTCATATGTGCGCCAAACTCGTAACTAAGATATTCTCCTCCACGATCGGATCGTAGAAATTTAATCTTTCTGTTACGATGATTTTCTACTTCACTCTGAAATTCTTTGAACTTTTCAAACGTTTCAGACTTGTGTTTCATTAAGTAAATATACCCATATCTACTTAAGTCATCAGTGAAAGTAACAAAATAACGATATCCACCACGCGCCGGCACACTCATAGGTCCACATACATCGGTATGTATGATTTCCAATAAGTCTGTCGCCCGTTCCATTGAACCGGAAAACGGCGTTCTAGTCATCTTGCCCATAAGGCATGGCTCGCATGTTTCAAATGATTCATAATCAAGTGATTCCAGAAGTCCATCCGAATGAAGTTTCTTCATGCGTTTAACACCAATATGACCTAAACGGCAGTGCCACATGTATGCGGCTATATCATTATTTGACTTAATTCTTTTGGCATTCACATTATGAATATGTGTTTCATTACTATCAAGATTCAAAAGAAATAAACCTTTCTTCTCAGGTGCATGTCCATAAAAGATATTATTCATATAAATCGAACAACCATTGTTCTCAGACTGAAATGAATAATTGTCTCGCATTAAACAAGATCCGGATATAATGTTCATGCTCAACGCAGGCACCAAATAACATTTATTCAGGTTTAAAACTAATCCAGATGGTAAATGTAGAGGCAGCATCCCGACGGCGATCACATCAACTTTTGATCCATTGCCGACGCACATCGTGACCTCATCCTTCGCAAGTTGCCGCCTATTCCTTAGCCCCTGTTTCGAGTTACATATGTGAGCAACCAAACCGGTATCAAATACCCAGGTGCTATTGCGACTACTAGTAAGGTACACATCAATAACATGTATATCATATATACCTTTGTTAATCTTCCCGTTCTTCTTATCCGCCAGATACTTTGGGCAGTTGCGCTTCCAGTGCCCCGTTTCCTTGCAGTAGAAACACTCAGTTTCAGGTTTAGGACCAGCCTTGGGTTTCCTCTCAGAACCGGCAACAGATTTGCCGTCCTTCTTGTTTCTACCCTTGGACTTATTATCCTTTCTACCTCTCTTGAAACTAGTGGTCTTATTGACCATCAACACTTGATGTTCCTTTTTAATCTCCACTTCTGCAGTCTTAAGCATTGAGAGAAGCTCGGGGAGAGACTTCCTCATGCCATGCATGTTGTAGTTCATCACAAAGCTCTTGAAGCTAGGTGGGAGAGATTGGAGAACCCGATGTATTCCCAACTCATTGGGAATCGTTATTCCCAAGGAGATGAGCTTATCGGCGTACCCAGACATTTTGAGTACGTGCTCACTAACGGAGCTGTTCTCTTCCATCATGCAGCTAAAGAACTTTTCTGAAGCATCATAACTCTCTACGGCAGTATGAGAGTCGAAGATCAGTTTCAACTCTCCCATTGTATCATAAGCGTTGCTGTTCTCGAAACGTTTTCGCAGCTCCGGCTCAAGTCCATACAGTATGCCGCAATGAACTAAACTGTGGTCCTCCTTACGAGTCAGAAAAACATTTTTCTCTTCATCGGGAGCATCTTCTGCAGGCGGGTTACCTAGCGGTGCCTCAAGCACATAGCCCTTTTGAGAGGCATTGAGGAGGATCCTCAAGTTAAGTGCCCAGTTGGTGAAGTTGCTACCGTTGGTGGCTAGTTTTTCTTTCTCCATGAACGCATTGAAATTCAGAGCAGGTGGTGCCATGATCTACAAATTATTTGCAAAGTTAACTTAGACTAAGTTCATAATAGAATGAGTTCAGGTTAAATCAAATTCTACGTGAACTCCCACTTAAAAACAACATCCCTCCTAGTTTTCTTAAGTGATTACACGAACCAAATCCACTATACCGCAACCGATCATCACGTGCAACGGTATAGTTTCAAAGGCGAACATCACCATGTTCATCATATCAACCATATGACTCATGCTTAACCTTTCGGTTCGTGTTCCGAGGCCATGTCTGTACATGCTAGCCTCGCCAAGTAGAACCATAACATTTGCGTGTGTAAAACTGTCTTACACCCGTCATATGTGAACGTAGAGTCTATCACACCCGATCATCACGAGGTGTCTCAAAACGACGAACTTTCGTGACGGTGCATGTTATGGGAGAACACATTTTATCTTGATATTTATGTGAGAGGGATCATCTTATAATGCTACCGCGCGATCAAATCTAAGCAGAATAAGATGCATAAAAGGATAAACATCACATGCATATATAATGTGATATGATATGGTCCTTCACGCACTCGATCTCCATCTTGTGCGTCATGGCATGATCTCCATCATTCCACCGGCGTAGCACCAAGGTCCATGGCGCGCCAACTTGGTTGTCTTCCTCCATTACAATATATCACTTGGATATATATATACGGCACGCAGGCCATTTAAATGTAAAGACAACCATATGGCTCCTGCCGGTTGTTTATATCTTACAAAAAGGATCATCGCATACAATTTGTAACATAAACAACTTGACCATATCACATCACATGCCCCTGCAAAAACAAGTTAGACGTTTCTAATTTGTCTTGCATATTTTACGTGGCTTGGGGCTTTCTAGGAAGAACCGTTCTTACCTACGAACAAGAACCACAACGGTGATAAACATATATTATTAACAACTCTTTGTAAAATAGATCATAACTATAGTGGGAGAAACGTGCACCCGCAAAGCCACATATGCCGAAGCATGTCAAGTGTGGGACAAGTCTCGTGAACGTGGTCACGTAAGGTTAGTCTCGGGCAGCTTCAATCCCACTATGCCACTATGATCCAAAATACCAAAAAATTGCAATAACATGATCATCAACGCCCACATCCACATGTGTTCTAACCGTGCATACCAACTACGCATAGAGATGGCTCTGATACCACTGATGGGTTCGTAGCATAGAAAACAAAAAATTTCCTACGCATGAACGCATAAACTGGCCAAGATACTCTACGAGATGGTAGCAACGGATACTCACCCTCGACGACCGTGAGCGGGGATTACGTTCCCGCACAAACGTTGACGATGGAGAGTTGGTGAAGACGCACGTAGTCGACGTTGTTGTTCACTTGATGTAGTCGACGTCGTGGTTCACTTGACGATCACAAGATCGTGTAGCCGGCGCCACAAGTGGCAGCGCCCCCGTACTCGCACACACGTGCAGCTCGACGTCGACTCCTCCACGCCCTCGGTCCAGCGGGGCAGCGGAAGAAGGGATCCGCCGGACACTCCTCCACACACTTCTCCAAGTGTGTGAACTACGAACTACTATTCCGGCAGAGCTTCGCTAAGCCAAGACGGAAAGTGGGCAGCAACTATGCAAAGGAGGGAGGATCAAGAAGTATGTTTCAAAGGAGAGAAGGGGGGGTTTATATAGAGGAGGAGGGGCAGCCAAGGGGTGGCCGGCCAAGGTGCCCCCTCCTCTTCATTTCCCCTTCTTCATTCCCATTATGGTGATTACACCCTCATCAACATGAGGTAACCCCCATTTCAATGCATGACATTCATGCCAATTAAAATTCACACTTATTGATTTAATAAAACATTTTTATTTCTTTAATATTTGTTAATTCATTCAATTAACAAACATTAACAAATACACCCTTGAGTTATTTCGATATCCCGAAACAGTTTCGGTACTTTTCTGAAACAACCCTTATGCTGTCCTGTAATTCGATCGGAGTATCGTATCCACTCAAAAACGACGACGAGCCTTAAGTGTGTCACCCTACGGTTCGTGAATAACGTGGACATGATCGAGACTCCTCTCCGATCAATAATCAACAGCGGGATCTGGAAATCCATGATGACTCCCACTTACTCAACGATGAACTAGTGATCGTGTGAACCGGTAACGAACATAGTTAATTCCTTTTGTCTCGTGATATTATTACTTGTCCGAGATCCGATCATTTGGTATCAACCATACCTAGTTCGATCTCGTTCCCGACAAGTCTCTTTACTCGTTCCGTGATAATGCATTCCTGTGACCTAGTCACATGCTTGCAAGCGATTCCAATGCAATATCACCGAGAAGGGCCCAGAGAATATCTTTCCGTCATCCGGATGGACAAATCCCACTCTTGATCCATGAGCCTCAACTAATACTTTCAGAGTACCCAAATCAACCTTTATAATCACCCTATTACGGTGTGACATTTGATATCATCAAAGTACCCTTCCGGTATCAGTGATTAACATGATCTCATGGTCTAAGGATTAGAACTACTTCGCATGAGTTTGATATAGCAATGAACTTGATGACTTGATCGTATTGCTATTCGTACTGTGGGTGTGTGTGTTCATCACATCATTCCTCTAATGATATGACCCCGTTATTAACAACATCCAATGTTCATGATCAGGAAACCTTGATCATCAGTTAATCAACGAGCTAGTATAAAAGAGAGGCTTTACTAGGAACCCTTTTAGTTTATTAATCACACAAGTATTAATGTTTCCGATTAATACAATTCTAGCATGAAAAATAAACATCTATTATGAACACGGAATAATATAATAACAACTTTATTATTGCCTCTCGGGCATATTCCTTTCAGGAAAAGCTAAGGATTGGTTGCTATCTTTGCCTAGAAATAGTATTAATTCTTGGGCTAAGTGTAAGGATGCTTTTATTGGAAAATACTATCCTCCTGCTAAGATTATAGCTTTGCGTAGTGATATCATGAAGTTTAGACAGTTTGATAATGAACATGTTGCTCAAGCTTGAGAAAGAATAAATTCTATGATAAAGAATTGCCCTACTCATGGACTGACTACTTGGATGATTGTCCAAACTTTTTATGCAGGACTGAATTTTTCTTCAAGAAACCTATTGGATTCAGCTGCTGGAGGCACTTTCATGTCCCTTACCTTGGGTGCCGCAACCAAGCTTCTTGACAACATGATGGTACATTATTCTGAATGGCACACCGAGAGAGCTCCACAAGGTAAGAAGGTAAATTCTGTTGAGGAAACCTCTTCCTTGAGTGATAAGATTGATGCTATAATGCTTATGCTTTCTAATGATAGAACTCATGTTGATCCTAATAATGTTCCTTTAGCCTCTTTGGTTGCTCAAGAAGAGCATGTTGATGTAAACTTCATTAGAAATAATAATTTCAACAACAATGCTTATAGGAATAATTTTGCCAACAATTATAGGCCGTTTCCTTCTAATGGTGATAATAGCTATCTTGGTAGACCTAAAATGCCTAGTGAAGAAAGGATTTTAGAACTTGAAAAGGCTACCAAGAATTTTATGCAGGTGCAATATGAGCAGAACAGGGCTTTCACCAAGACTATTAGTCATCAATTTGAAAATTTAAACAAGGCTATTCCTGAGTTGCAAGCTAAGGTTTCCAAAGCTGAAACCAATATTTCATCTTTGTCTAATGTGCAATCTTCTTTGATTAACAGAATGTCCGCTAAGCCTGATCCTTTTGCCACTGCTAATGCTATCCAAGTTAGAATTGATGAAAATGTTAGGATGTTAGCAGAATTGCATGCCAGGTGGGAAAGAGAAGATGAGATGGCTAGAAAGATGAAGGTATGTACCATTACTACCTCTAATGATGTTGTTCCAAATGCTAGCAATCCTCTTACTTTAATTGGTGTAGAGAAAACTCGTACTCCTTGTGTTAAAAAGCCCAAAACTGCAAAAACTTTTTCTCAAAAGAGTGCTGAAATTTTTCGGAGTGAAGGAGATGATAGCTCTATTTCTTTCAATGATTTTGATGTTGATGGCTGCAATATATCTGAAGTTATTTTGTTCTTGCAAAAGCTTGGTTTGAGTCCTAATGCTAGTTCTATGAATGTTGCTTTTACAAAGCATATTACAAATGCTCTCATGAAAATTTGGGAAGAAAAGTTGAAACAAAAAGTTTCTATTCCCAAGAAGTTAGAAGATAGTTGGGAGCCCATCATTGATATGAATGTTAATGGTTTTGATTGCCATGCTTTATGTGATCTAGGTGCTAGTATTTCTATTATGCCTAGAAAGATTTATGATATGCATGGTTTACCACCGCTTGAAAAGTGTTATTATGATGTTCCTCCTGCTGATGTTGCTGAGAAGAAACCTTTGGGAAGGATTAATGATGTTCTTATTATGGTTAACAATAACGTTGTTCCCGTTGATTTCCTTGTTATGGATGTTGAATGCAATGCTTCATGTCCTATTATTTTGGGAAGACCTTTTCTTCGAACTGTAGGTGCCATCATTGATATGAAGGAAGGCACCATTAAATATCAATTCCCACTCAAGAAAGGTATGGAACACTTCCCTAGAAAGAGGAAGAAATTACTTTTTGACTCTATTCTTAGAGCAAATTATGAACTTGATGCTTCATCGCTTGATATTACTTGATTTGCACTTTCTGCGCCTAGCTCAAAGGCGTTAAAAAAAAGCACTCTTGGGAGATAACCCAATGTTTTATTTTCAGTAATTTTTCTTTTATTTGAGTCTTGGAAGTTATTACTACTGTAATGACCTCTGCTTATCATTTTTATTTCGTTTTTGTGCCAAGAAGAACCTCTAATTTGAGGGAGATAAGATTTGGGGAAGTTGCAGTCCTGAAACAGATTTCTGCGCTGCACCGTAAAAATTCGTGAAAATTCTCAGAATATTTTTTTGATCTGAAATTTCTTGTGCATATGCCCCAGGTTATATCCAAACTTTCATTAGTTTTGCACTTTTCGATTTTAGCAACATAAGGTCCTCGAATAAATCAATCTCTGTCAGCTGTTCTGTTTTGACAGGTTCTGCCACTATTTGTGTTTGCCTCTTGACAAGGGTATAGATAATAGAGCCTGTCAACTAAGTACCCCTGAGGCCCGTTAAGCTAGGATCAATTGTAATACTAGTCGAAATACAAGTTCATGTTGTATATCAATATTGTAATCTGTGTCGGATCCCACCCGATCCTCGAGACCTGGCCATCTATATATAGGGGCCAGGAGGGGACGGTGTGGGACAGATTGAAAGCAAGCCAGGTTTACACCCACGTTTACTTTGGTAGCCACCTTGTTTGACTGATTTTACCTTCGAGTTCATCCGACGCCCTATCTCCCCGATCCTAAGTCCTTCATCTAGGACATTTGTCGAGTTAACCCCTCGTCAATTGGCGCCGACCGTGGGGATAAAGGGCGTTGGAATCATGAATTCGACGGCTTTTCCACTCATAACCAACAGCAATCCAGAAGTCGACGAAATCCAGATACCCTTCGGAACCGTCGATTTTCAACCTCACTAGTCAAGTTTCACACAAGTATTCGAGAGCATGGATCAAGATATGGATTTGACGATCGGAAGCCTAAACTTTCGCGTCAGATCATTAGGTTCAATTCGCCTCTCAGATCCGGCGAAATCGGGTCCGTCGGCAACCAAGTCCAAAACAGAAACAATGTCAGAATCATCAGAAGGCTCTTCCAGCGAAGTAAATTCGCCGGTCAGCTCCATGGAAATAGAAACAGAAAAAAGAGAATTCGTAGAAGGCGACGAAACCACGGGAAACTTCGACTTAGAAGTACAACTCGAAGATCTTATGATCAACCGTGACGACGCTTCAGATAAATCAACGGACACCTGGAAGACTGGGTTAGAGCTTCATGAGGATGAAAATTCAATCTTCTCAAGCTTCGATAGTAAGTTCGATAATCGGTACCAAGTACTCGCTATTACAAAGGACAAATCAGAAGAGTTCGACGAAAACAATAATCCAGTACTCAACCCAGCAAACATAAACAGGGGAGCAAACAACCTGGCAGAACGAGAAACTGTGGATTCCCTGGTAAACCGGGAAAAAATTCGACTATCAGTCAATGAATGGAAGATAATCAACACAGCTGTGGAGCACTTCACGCCGATACCAAACAATGCCAGCAAGAATATGCTTTTTGGGTATCACTACGCCCTAAGACAACAGTCAAAGCTACTAACGAAAGAGAGAATTGAAGTACAAAAGAGAAAAGACTCAGCCATTGCAGCAAGCGATGCCACTCGCAGAGCATGCAGCGACGCATCATATACAAACTCCAGAAGACATCGTCGACATGGTTCAAGGTACGAAAATCTCGAATACTCAGATAGGCAAAGTCTTTCCAAAAACCTCGACTCGTCTTTCTTATCAGTCGACGAGCAAGGGAACATTATACCAAAGACACCCGAAGCAGCACTGGTGGCAGCTCAAGCATACCTTCATACAACGCGACCAAGTCCAGGAGACCTAAGGGAACACATGCATCAGGCCACACTGTAGGGATTAAAGATGGTAGGCAACAATTGTCAGCAAAAGAGGAGGAGGCATACCGCAACAAAGGAACTCACAAACCAAGATCACCACGCCATCACAACAATCCTCGGCATAGAAGTGGAAGTCGACGATCTAGGATGCCATCACCAGGACGATACAATAGTCCAAAAAACAAAGGAACTCAGCGATCCAAAACTCCCAACAGAACATATGACTACGAAGACGATGAAAAGGAGATAGGGCGCCATGCTTTACCCATCGGGTTCGTATCACGCCAGTACCCAAAGGTTTCAAATTACCCCATGACCAACAAAAGTACAACGGATCTCAAGAGCCACAGTCATGGCTTTCAGACTACCTACAAGCAGTAAAACTATTAGGAGGAACCAGGGAAACAGCAATGCAAAGTTTGCAACTACACCTCACCGGGGCAGCAAGGTCATGGTTAAGCAAACTAGGAAAGGAAACAATTGGAAGCTGGGAGGAGCTCACAAAACAATTGACGAGTAACTTCAAGTCGACATACAAGCGGCCAGCATCCATAGAAGAAGTCAAAGCCTGCGTGCAGCAACGCGGGGAGACATTAAGAGCATATATCCAAAGGTGGAGTATAATCAAAAATTCGGCAGTCGAAGGCTCAGATGAAAGAGCAATAGACGCATTCATAGTCGGGCTAAGGCGAGGAGACCTAGTCGAAGAGATGGACAGAATCAAGCCGAAAACAGTATCAGATCTAATGGATATAGCAAATCGATTTGCAGATGGAGAAGATGCGCGTAATAACAAACGGACGCGATCACCAGAAGATGACAGAGGAAACAGATATGGAGGCCAAAGAAGGAGATCCCGCAATTACGATAACTATGGTTCCCATAGTCAAGTAGCCGCAGGGTATAAGGACAACAGTTACCAAGGTAACAACCGAAAAAGTTCGGGATACCAAAGCTACGGCAAAGAAGACTACAAAAAGTTTCAGCCAAGGGAATCCAGAGAGTACAACCCATCACCAGAAGATATGCTCAATGGACCATGTCATATTTACTCTGCGTTTGTCGATGGGAAACGAGTATCCAGACACGCAATGAAAGATTGCACTACGTTCTTGAAATTACAGGAAGCAGCACTCAACAAGCAAGCCGAGGCAAAACGGCAGGGATACGAGGGAAACACAAGCAACGCACCTGCAACTCAACAAGGAAACAATGGAGTTCCCAAGGGTCAAGATCAGGAAACGCGCCTCTGGTTCTCAAAGCCTAAATAGGGATGTACGATGTTGACAGAGTATTCATGGATGCAGGAAGCGGAATAAATCTAATCTACGCAAAGACTCTACAGGCAATGCACATTTCATTAGAGTTCCCGAAGCCAACTGACTGCTCCTTCCACGGAATAGTCCCAGGAAGTGCAAACTATCCGCTAGGTCGAATAGCACTCAACGTTTGCTTCAGAAATCGGTAAAACTACATAGGGAGAAACTCGACTTCGAAGTCATGGATTGGCCATCACAATATCATGCGATCCTCGGGCGACCCGCGTTTTCGCGATTCATGGCAGTACCTCATTACACTTACCTGGTTCTAAAAATGCCAGGACCCAAAGGAATTATTACAGTCAAAGGAAGCTTTGAGTTGTTAGATTTATGTGACAAGGAATTTCACAAGATGGCCCAAAACTTTGGCATGATGGCAAGCTACGGGGAACCTAACTACAAAACAAAAAGCACGACTACAGGAGTCACACAGCAACTCGAAGGAAACACCAAGGAACCAGAAGTAAAGAAACCTCGGGTACAGCTACCAGAACAAGAGAAGCCTACAGGAGAAGAAGAGAAGACTCAAGCAACATAGGCGACAAGACAAACAAATAAGTAGAGTAGGAAAATAAGGCTGTAAAAGCCACGAGTTATTCCAGGGCAATGCCCTCTAGATCTAGAACATAGGTCATTGGCCGGATCTCTTGGGTCATCCCATGTATCTTACATTACATGCATAAATAAAAGACAAAAGTTCCTCTTATTCGAGTTTACGCGCCTTCAAAAATTGCGGCAAACGCACCACAATACGCACAAAGTAAAATGCTCTGAGGATAAAATTTCTGACACAAAAAGTTGGAAAACAAAAACTCTCACATTATACACACACAAATATATACAAATATTACAGCAGTGGCTGATCAGAATCATCTACACCCAAAGGATCTAAATAGTGATGCTCGCGAAAAAATGCGACATCCTCCTGAAGCAACCTAGCTATGAGCCTCCTCGCTGGTTGAAGGCTAGCACCCATATGAACTCGCAGCAGAGCTCCCCCTAAAGGCAAGCCTAGTGACATGGAAATAAAATTAAGCCTTGGGTGCCACTTATGTGTCCAACCAAGTGCAAATTTGGCGCCAGCCACTAAATTAAGTTCTATCAGACGATGAATTCACTAAGTGATGTCTACGCACGCGTCTGTTCTTGTAGACAGTGTTGGGCCTCCAAGTGCAGAGGTTTGTAGAGCAGCAGCAAGTTTCCCTTAAGTGGATCACCCAAGGTTTATCGAACTCAGGGAGGAAGAGGTCAAAGCTATCCCTCTCAAGCAACCCTGCAATTACGATACAGAAAGTCTCTTGTGTCCCCAACACACCCAATACACTTGTCAGATGTATAGGTGCACTAGTTCGGCGAAGAGATAGTGAAATACAAGCGGTAGTGATGATTATAAGTAGTAAATGTAATCTGAAATAAATATCACTGCAAGCAAACATGTAATAAAACTGAAAGGAAACGGTGTGCAATGCTTGGAAACAAGGCCTAGGGATCATACTTTCACTAGTGGACACACTCTCAACAAATATAACATAATTGAACCCATAAATACTATCATCAATATGCAACTCAAAACAATTCTCCAATTGAAAACGAACACTAATCATGCATAGGGCTACGAAGCACTCCTCAAAGTCCGCATGTACCCAAACTAGATTGTCCTACACTATCACCATGAACGCACTAGATGGTTCCAACAAACACCAACAATTCATAGAGACATTAACCAAAAAGACACATGTAATGAGCACACTAGTCACCTTCCCATTATGATACAAGGTGTCTCCGGAGTTTACAAATATAAAGCACGGGAGTAGCATAATATCTGAATAATAACATGTACCAGTTCAACTAGATACAAAGCTCACGATCACATAAAGATCACATCATGGGAGAGAGAGGTGAACCACATAGCTACCGGTAGAGCCCTCAGCCCTGGGGGAGAACTACTCCCTCCTCATCATAGGAGATAGCAAGGTTGGTGGAGATGGCAGTGAGGTCGATGGAGACGGCGGAGACGGCGATGGAGACCGATGGAGATGGCTCCGGGGCACTTCCCCGTCCCAGCAAGGTGCCGAAACAGAGACTTCTGTCCCCCAAAATTTGTCTTCGATGGCGGCGGCGCTGCGGAACTGTTCTGGGAAAAACGCCGATTTTTTTAGGGTTTTCCATCGGGAGGCTTCTCATAGGCGAAGGGGCATCGTCAGAGGTCGACCAGGGGCTCCTCACCACAGGTGGGCGCGGCCAGGGCCTGGGTCGCGCCCCCTGGTGGTAAGGGCAGCCTCTGGCCCCTCTCCAGCTCCCGTTTGGTCCTCATCCTTCGTCCGGGAAAAATAAGACTTCTGGAACTTGTTTCATCCAATTCCGAGAATATTTCCTGCGTAGCTTTTCTGAAACACAAAAATGGCAGAAAATAGGGAATTGGCACTGTGGCATGTTGTCAATAGGTTAGTTCCGGAAATCGCATAAAAACGCCACGAAGTGTAACGAAACACAAGGCAAATGGTGTAAAAACAAGCATGGAGCATCAAAAATTATAGATACGTTTGAGACGTATCAGCATCCCCAAGCTTAACTCCTGCTCGTCCTCGAGTAGGTAAGTGATAACAAAAGAATAATTTTTGGAGGCGACATGCACCATCATAATCTTGATCATCGAAGTAAGCATTGAGTGCTGGGATCAAAAGAACTTAAAACATGGGCATGAAAGATATAATCTTGATAGAAGAAACTTAGCAACCATGTTATAACATGAAAATGAACACAAATGAAAGATCATGAAAATGAAACAATGAAAGTCAAACGTGTGTTCAAATCATATGGAAAAACATACAAATGGTTTTCAGCTTGTCCTTCATGAGAGAGCAAAACATAAATGCATAGGACACCTTCAAGTTTAAGAGGGCGACTAGATACAAGTAATTTGAGAACAAGTGAAGCCAACATCATGAATCAATCAATGAAAACTTTGGGACAATGCACATTATACTCAGAATGACAACTATGCTCTCTTAGACGGTGCATAAAGGTAGAAGGCGGAGACTCAACATAAAAGTAAAAGAAAGGCCCTTCGCGGAGGGAAGCAGTGATTAAATATGTGCTAGAGCTTTTCATTTGTAAAACAGAGACATAAATTGGGTTTTGAGAGGTGGTTGTTTCATGTCAACGACTGGCAATGGGGTCTTACTATCTTCCATAATAAACAAGTGAGAGCAGTTCCGAGTTCTTTGAAAATTTGGCACATTGGTGCTCTTTTATAAAGCTTTGGCACTCCTCCCCACCTTTTTTCCTTTCTCAAACCATGGCTAACCGATTCCATCGGGTGCCCACCAACATTCACATACCATGGAGGAGTGCCTTTTTTTCTTTTTAGAATTAGATTGCAATGGTCTGATCAGCTCTCATGCAAAATTAATGACGAGCAGATGAAGCTGCCTAGTCGAGGGGTACTTAATTTAATATGGAAGATAGCAATTCCGACCACTACGCCCCCATGAGCTAAAAACAGTGGCACAAAACAAGAAGTAGTTGAATGTTTTGAAAGGTAGCACATGAAAATTTACTTGGAATGGCTTACGAATACCACGCATAGGAATTTATAGTGGACACAATGGCAAACTTGTCTTTTAGGAGTTGGATGCACGAGTAGAGTTCATACTCAGTACAAAATGAGGGCTAGCAAAAGACTGGGAGCAACCAACTAAGAGAACAATAACGGCCATAATCATGCAGAGCGACAAAGCGACATTAAAAGAAGCATAAGATGGCATCAAAAGTCAAAAACTAAATGATCATAGAGGCTTATGGCGACTTTGTAAGAGTCTAACATGTTTGAGCATGCGCCAAGTCAACCCAAATAAAGCCTCAAAGGAGAAAACCAAAATAATCACTACAAGAAATGTGCTCACTAATAACCTTTCTATTTTGACCGTTGGAGCTTTGGTCATAGATCTATGACCATTTCACACCAAAAGGTCGTAAGCCATTTGAGAGGGACCTAAGCTTAAATTCTTACGACCATTTTGGTCTAAAAGGTCATAACACTTTCATATATGAATTGGTCATAGATCATTTGATGTGGTTTAAAACCTTTTTTACCCAACCATGACCAATATAGATAGTCATTACTACTTATTTGGGATGGATTGAAATGACGGGGCAGACACCTCATCAATTTTGCTTACATGTCATATCTATGTGTCATTTTTTCACTTACCTGGTTAGATAACACTCTGTTTGAACCTCCCAATGACAGATGGGACCCATACGTTGACCTATTGACCAATACCTAGTTCAAACTACACAGCCTACCCAATGACATTTGGGACCCACTAGTGTCCTGATACAGTGATACGCCACCACCATCCTAAGAGGTAGGCTACACACCACCGGACTGACAGGCTGGACCCACCATACTGATAAGCGGACCCCAACCCTCGACCCGACAGAGAGACCCCACATCACACGATCTATTTTGGGGATATTCCACAAAAAGAGTGTACCAGGGAGTCGAACCCGCGACATCCCGCACAGCCAACTCAACGCTAACCACTGGGGTACTGAAATACTTCTGTAAATATAGCTACTCGCCAATTTTTAAACAGACCGGAACAACGATTGGTCCTAGGCCCTTTAGCTTGACGGGCTTCTTTTTGATTGCAGCGATTGGGCCATAAGAGATAGCCCACTAAAATCTGGACAAAGAGAAAACTGGGCTGAAAATAGAGATTGAGTCCAAACAAATGGAAGGACTAAAATTTATTTTGGAAAATATGAAAACTAATTTTACATTCAATTTTGCGTATGACCTCAGTTTAAGATGATCCCAAAAACAACGGTTTATCTCAAAGCCATGCATAACTTATTTTGTTGTTGAATTATAAAAAGTTACTTTATATTTAATTTTGTGTCTGACCTTAATTTTTGCTAAATTTCCATTCGTGATAGCTCTTTTCTGTGAACACTTTTTCAAAATGTTTGCATTTTTTTGATATTTTTTAGGAAATGGGGTCACATAAAATGAAACATTGCAAAGGCTTTCCATTATTTCAAGTTTTGAATTTCTTATGCAAGTTTGAAAGTGCATTCAAAACGGCGGGCGTAACCGTCCGTGGCTTAGAGTGGAATCTTGCAAAAATCTTAATGAATCTATAATGAAATAGCATATTGTGTACCTAAAAATGTTTTTTGTAAAAAAATATGAGCAAAGTATGAAGCACTTGTAGTTCAAATTTGGCATGCTTCCTACTAAATCGACAAAAAGTTGTCAAAAATATTAAAAATACCAACAAAATGTTTTAGTTTAAACCAATATATGAAATGTTCATAGAGAGTGGTCTATTATTTTCTAATATTGGGTTGGTCCAATTATCAAAGTGATCTTTGGTGGTTGCTTCACAAAAAAACCATTTGGTGAGATAATCGACATCGTCCTAAGGTACTGTTATAGTGTTTTTGATAAATACCTTGTACCAAAAACAGGGGGGCATGTGTTGAATGTATAATTTGGCTACTAAGTGTTCACATGCCAAATTTATTTATTTATTGATTAGGCTAATCAGTTGATATAAGTGACAGATGTTTTGCATAGTTTACGACTATGAAGGGCTAAGTTCTGGGAAGATTTTGAGATGCACTGAGCTAGCACGTTGATGCCAAGGGCAAGTCCTAATCTGAAGGATAGTTTCTTAGAAGAAGCAACGGCGACAGTTGCATACACATGGTATAAGGATCTCAATTATCTGGTGTGATTAGTATCATGGCCGGAATAGTTTATTCATTGGCAAAGAGTGCATGTACGTGAATTTGGCCTGGGTGTCTCGAACATGATACATAGTAGCTAGCTGATTTAAAAGGGAACACGTGATAACCTAGTTATTAACGTGTCCAGATTTTACTCGGTTTAGATTTTGGAGGTGTATTCGTGTACGAGAAGTCCCAGCCCTGTACGCAAAGTCCAGCGCCCAGTTATAAAAGGGGTTTGGCCGATTGGAAAAAAGGACACACAATCGATCTACAAACAAATCGCATCTACTTTTTACGTACTATTTTCTTTCGTTCTTCCTCTGCCAAGCTCTAGTAGCCTAGGGTTTGGTTGAATCTTTGCCGTTTTGCGCTAAAAAACGGTCGGCTCTCCTCTCCGAAATCGAGGATCCTTTGTTGCTTTGCTCGAAAAGCATCCGTTCGTCGTCACGAAAGCACGACGATTATCGTGGTGTCGCGCAGTAGTTTTGCGTGGCAACAAGATCTATGATGAAATAGTATCTTGTGAATCTAAAATTAACTTTTTGAAAAAATTATGAGCAAACTATGAAGCACTTGTAGTTCAAATTGGACCCGCTTCCTGCTGAATCGGTAGAAAGTTATCAAAAAAATAAAAAAATACCTACAAATGCTTTATTATTCAACCAAGTGCTGAATTGTAAACCCTAAATGGTATAATATTTTTGGATATTTTTTTGGTCTAATTTTCAAATTGAATTTTGGTAGCTCCTTCACAAAAACATCGATTTGTGGCACTCGAAAAAAGAAAAATGAGTTTTTTGTGCAACGAAAATGAAAACTTCCTTCAGCAACATTGTTTGTCATTCCAAGTCGAACACTTTTGCACAATATAGGCTCATTTGAACAAACTATGACATGATTGTGGCCATATCATTGGTAGCTTGGCTTAAAAGCTAAGAAACTTCATACATGATAGCTCTGTTTTGGAAACACTTTTCCTAAACAAATCAATATTCCAAGTTTGTTATTTTTCCTTGCAATTAGGTCATATAACATGATGCAATGCGAAAGTTTTTAATTTTTTTGATTTTTTTTGAATTTCTTGTGTCGATTTTAAAGGCGGTAAAAACAGCGGGCGCGATCGTTCATTGATCGGGGTGGAATCTTCTGAAACCTTTTGCAGATCTATGATGAAATAGCAACTTGTGCACCTAAAAATGATTTTTTCAAAAAATCATGAGCAACCTATCAAGCACTTGTAGTTGAAATTGGGCCCGCTTTCAGCTGAATCCACAGAAAGTTGTCAAAAAATTATAAAATACCTACAAATATTTTATTGTTCAAACAATTGCTGAATTCTAAATCCTAGGTGGTCTACTATTTTTTGATATTGTTTTGGTACAATTGTGAAATTGAATTTTGGTAGCTCCTTCACAAAAGTATCTATTTGTGGCACTTGGAAAATAAAAAATAAGTTTTTTGTGCAAAGAAAATGAAAATTTCCTTCATCAACATTGTTTATCATTCCAAGTCGAACACTTTTGTATAATATATTATCCTTTTATCAGCTACGAACACCCTATTTTTCGTGTATTTTTTGATGTTGGTAAGGAATAGAATCAAATATCAATCTATGGACAGTTTCTTTTAGCAAATCAAAAGAAAGATCTGTAGTACCCACGGATCACCCCACCGAGGAACGCCTTGACCGTCCAGATGACATCCATCCAACGGCCACAATTGTCCCCCCAGCCCGAGCTCCCCCACCGCTCGAACAAAACCAGATCCCAAACCCTAGCCGGCCAGATCCCAAATCCCCATCTCAGCGAGTCCTCCCCCTCCGCCGCCGCCGCCGGCCAGCTCCCCTTCTCCCACCGTCCCTATCTCGCCATTCAAGCCCCGATTCAGTGCAACACTACACCCTTGCCTTCCTCTCTCGATCTCGATCCTAGACAACGTCGCTTGCAAACCCTAGCGGGGCCCCGAGGCGTGTGTGCACTGATTGCTGTGGGAGGCAAACCCTTGGGTGCTGACGGCGGCGACCATCGGAGACGAGAGATGGTGGTGATGAAGCTCGAGCCGTAGCCGGAGCCGGTGGTCGAGGAGACGACGCGCCCCTCGTTGCTGCCTGGGTACGTCTTCGCCCCAGCCCCGACGACGATGGCGGAGGAGGCCGACAAGGATGCCTTCGAGGACGCGCTCACCGACGAGCAGCTGCGGGAGGTAGCCCCCCATCCACTCAACCCTTTACCCTTTATCATTCTGTTGTTGTGTCGAGGTGGAGCGACGGAGGATTCCGCTGCAAGACTGATTCCTTTAGGGTGTGTTCGGTTCTGGAATTGTCTGGAACGGAATGGAACCGTTCCATTCCTAGGAGTCATTCTCGTGTTCGGTTTTAGCACGGAATGGAACCAACTCATTCCTCAAAAGGGAATATTCCCCTAATATGCGGAACCGACCGGTTCCTCCAAATCGGCCGGATGGGGTGGAATTGCACAGTGTCTCCCTCTAATTTAATCAAGTTTAGCAATAATTAATCAAGATTAGGAATAATTAATCAAGATTAGGAATAATTAATCAAGATTAGGAATAATTAATTAAGTTTAGCAATAATTAATCCAGTTTAAGAAATAATTAATTGAGTTTAGAATAATTAATCAAGTTTAGGAACCGTTCCATTCCATTCCACTTCTCAACCAAACACAGGAACGGCCTCCCGGCGCGGAACCGTTCCATTCCATTCTCACCCCCATTCCAAAACCGAACACAAGAATGGAACGGTTCCATGACAATTTTTTGTCCAAACCGAACACAAGAATGGAACGGTTCCATTCTGGTGGAATGGAATGGTTCCATTCCATTCCACCCCATTCCAAAACCGAACACACCCAGGGTTAGTTTCTGCTGTAGATTCTCGTGACATTCAGTTCGCCCTTTTAGCTGTTGAAACTACCACAGCTAACAGATGATGCGAAGATTAGTAATTTGTGCATGATAATTGATGGCCTGATGTGTTGTACTGGCTTGGCGAATGAATTTAGGTTCCACTACGTGATTGTTGTTGTTCTGCCACAGTTTCGAGCATATCTTACAGGTATGAGGCTCTGTATACTATATGATGCTCTCTGATTATTCCCTTTTGGTTCTTACGTTATATCTTATTTCTGTCATGACAATGGCTTAGAGCAGCTACAATCTACTATGGATACTTCCAGCAAAATCTAATATTGTTTTAGTGGCTGAGGTCAGTGATGAACTGTGTTCTGGATGCATGTATTCAGGGTTGTGTTAAATCACTAGTCTTGATGATGAGATAACCCGCTTTCATGTATTTTATTTTCATACTGGGTATCCTAGACTTTTTGCAAACTATCATCCTATATTCATATATGCTGGTCTGATTTTGCAAGGTTTCCAAAACAGCTGAAAATGTTTTGTTGCAAGGTTTCCAAAACGAGCTGAATGTTTTTTGTTGGCATCTAGGTTCTTTGGCTATTTGTAAGGCTTCGGATTGGTAGTACTTGTAAGGCTTGGGATTGGTAGTAACTATCATCTTAATGAAACCGAACTTAAAATCTTGCACCAACGGTCAACCATACTAGTATCTGATGCTTGCCATTTATCTGTTTGAGTTGTATTCTAGCTCTTTATTTGCATCATTCTTATTACTTCAGAGATAATACTGTCAATTTAAACTAATCATGTCATGGGCTTCAGATTTATTTGTCCTGGACTATATAGCTGTAGTAACATCCATCTTGTTCATTTTTGGCAGCCTGGTCTATGGCAAATCTCATGGTCTGATCAGGTAGTACGTGCTCATGTGCCGCAGGCACTGTTTTTGCAGCAATTCCAAGGACATTGGCTTCATTAAGGTATTCTGTGCTTATCCTACCATTTGAGGGTTGTCAACTAGTTATCTTGTTTATCCTTGTTCAGTGGTTCTCTTTTACTGCCGTTTGATATATTTTTTTAAATGTTCTGTGATCCTGCACAATTGTAGCTCAGAAGCTTTTAACTGTCCGTGATCCTTGAACCAAATTATTAGTCAAATAACATGTGACCACTACAATTATACTGTTTTTATATTGTTTTTTAAGGCTTCAATCAATTATTATATAGTTCAGAAGCTTTCCTGTGAGGGTTTTTTTAACTTGCATTATTTTTCTTTGCAGTACCGTTGAAGATTCTTCCCTTCTGTGAGTCTTACAAAATTGCCACAGCTTGTGCCTGAAGATTTGATTTTGACCTGTTGGTATGTGTGAAGTTTTGAAGTTTTGAAGCCCAAGTCAGCAGAGAGTAGCATATTATATTGTGATATAAGGCATACTTTCTTGTAACAGATGAAGTAACGATTGTAATAGAAATTTCAGCATTTTGATGAATTTCTGTGTTCTTTCTGTTTGTAATCTTCATTTCTGGGAATTCTGTTTGTAATGTTGATTGCATGGTTTAAAAATCTGGGAAATGGAAATCAGCTGAGTGGGGTCCACTTTTAATATTATCTGACATGTGGGACCCGTTTATGGTATGAACGTGACAAGTGGACCCATCTGAGTAGTCAATCTAAAATAAAAAAGCTGAAAATAAAAATTGAATGGACCGTATAAAGGCTTAGCTCAGAAAATAAAGAAGCCTAAATTTTGGGCTTGCCCCATTTATCCAACCAGGATTGATTGAGAAAAAAACATAAATGGACTGAATTGTTGGGCTTGCCTCATGTGGAGCATCGAACTGGACTGGGCCGAATTGAAATTAGGACCAATTGATTTGGTCACAAAATCTGCCACATAGGATTGGCCATGTAGGATTCGACGTGGCCTGGCTTGACTGCTAGTGACCAAAATTTTGGTCATAGAATCTATGACCGTCAAGTTTGGTCATAACTGTTTCTGACCAACTCCAAAAATATGGTCATGAAGTTCGTTAGTGACGCTCCACTGTTGACCAATAGTTTTTGGTCACAGAAAGGTCATAAGTGGAAAGCTATGACCATCTAGTGGCCAATATGGAGGGTCACTGGTGAGCAGATTTCTTGTAGTGAATGCTTCCAAATAATTAAAACAACGCATGATTTTTTTCAAAGGCTCATTAAGCAATCTCAATCATTTGAGACAAGTCATGCTACATCAAAACCACTAAGCATACTATCAAAAAGACATCAAGCACGACATGCAAAAGCCTAGGCCGCAGTTTACACAAGCTCCTTCTTGTACCACTTTTTTGCATAAAGCTTTTTCTCTTTTCCAACACCATTCAAACTTTTTTAAAACAACTCTTTTGATGAAAACCAACATGGACCAGAGGTCAAAATAAACCTTGATAAAAAGATATAACAAGATCTGAACAAAAATCAAGGAAAAAAACGAAAACTAAACACAGTTCTAAAAAAAGAGAACACTCGTTGAACGATAAGAGTGAAAAACTGAGTGTTCTTGGCAAATGAAAAGTAAGGCAACTTCTCCAAAGGAATTTTTTGGGGTCCAACCATTTATTGCAGCAAACAAACTAAACAAAACTGAAAACTAAAACAACTGACGCTCCAAGAAAAAAAACGCATAATGCATGAAGCAATAAAAATATAGTGTTTTAAAAGGTGACCTGATTTTTGCCGATGAAGAAGGGGTGCCTCGGGGGCATCCCCAAGCTTTGACGCCTATACCTCTTGGATATTTCTTGGGGTGACATGGTCATCCCCAAGCTTGAGCTTTTGTCCATTCTTCAACTCATCTCATCATTCTCTAATCCCTACACTTGAAAACTTCCTTCATACAAAACTAAACACAATTCTATTAGCAACATTAGTGTAAGCATAACAATGAATCAACCCTTTTTGCTTCAGGTTTCAACTCAAAACCACCACATATAAAGCATATACTACTGTAGCAACTTCCCCAAAATTTCCGTGATCAAAAGAACTAAAAAAGAAAGCGATAAAGCGGCAAACACAAATATTGGCAGAAATCTGTCAAAACAGAACAGCTGACAAAGGTCGAATTTTTAGAGGGTTTTCTGTTGCTCAAATCAAAAAGTGTATAACTAATGAAAGTTTGGAAATAACCTGGGGCATATGCACAAGAAACCTCAGGTCAAAAAGATATTCTGAGAATTTTCACGAATTTTTACGGTGCAGCACCAAAATCTGTTTCAGGACAGCAACATCCCTAAATCTTACCTCACTCAAATTAGAGGTTCTCCTTGGCACAACAACAAAAAAAAGGATAAGGAGCGGTTATTACAGTAGTAATAACTTTCAAGACTCGAATAAAAGAAAAATTACTGAAAATAAACAATGGGTTATCTCCCAAGAGTGCTTTTCTTTAACGCCTTTGAGCTAGGCGCAGTAATTTGCAAAGATGCTCATGTAGGCGCCATAAAAGAGCTTAAGGCAAAGGCGCTATATAAGAACTTGAAGCAAGAGAGAGCATCAAAAAGCAAATATGAAACACATTTAAATCTAAACCACTTCCTATGAAAAATAGTCTTATAAAGAGACAAGTCATGAAAGCGCAAAGCAAAAAGCATAGGAAGGCAAAACAAGTACAACTTCAAGAGTTGCAACATAAAGAGGGGAAACTCAATATTGTTGAGATCCATCAAACCATGTTTCCCTCTCTCATAATAACTTTCAGTAGCATCATGAATAGAACTAACAATATAACTATCACATAATGCATCCCTATCATGAGCCACATGCATAAAAGAATTAGTGCTCCCCACATGAACAATCGTAGTAGGAGTAGATCCAACAGAATAATTATTCTCATCACCATAATCATCAAAAATAGGCGGCATATTGTAATCATAACTAATTTTCTCCTCAAAAGTAGGTGAACTGAAAATATTATACCCATCATCATAACCATCATAAACTAGAGGTTTAGTATCATCACAAGCTAGAGAACAGCTATTTCGCAAAGCATATTCATTAAACATATCATCATAAGAAGGAACATGGATAGTACTAATGGTACAACAATTATTAATCTTAGAATTTGTACCAAAAATATTTTCAATATCAAAAGTAGAGTGCTTTTCCCAATCATGATCACTAACATAGGTAAAAGGCATGAGAACATCATCCCAATCAGAATTATCATAATCTATAGCAGGATCATAACGCTTAGGGGAAGATACCGTGTCCCCTCGCCTTTTACTCCTCTTCTTCTTCTTCTTCTTCATACTCTTCTTACTCTCTCCTTTAGGAGGGAGAGACTTGAAGGGCATCTTCTCCACATATCCTTTAGGAGGGAAAGGCATCTTCTCCACATAATCTGGTTTGCTGACAGAAACAACAGAAGAAACTTTGGAGGATTCCTCCTCTCTATTAATAAGATCGAAACATCTATTAGTCCTGTCATAGCTTGGCAAAACATCATGTTTTATAAGATCTTGTAAGTAAGTATTTGCGAGGAAATCTTTAGCACAATAGAGACGACAACCATGAAGGGTGCTATTAATATCAACATCTCTCATATCAACCAAAGAAATCTTCCTAGACATCTCTTCACAATTCAAAAACAAAGTAAGCTCATCATGCTGATTGAGAGTAATCTTATCATCACAATACAAATCTGCGGTACTCGTTCGATTAATTGGGCATTGAAAATTAAAGTGACCCGTTTTATCGCAAAGTTCACAAAGAAAAGGATAAACCTTACAAACCCTTTCACCAAGCTCGTCTAGATCCCTGAGCCACATATTGGTTTCTTCATTCCCGTGGGTGATGCAATAGTCTTCCTTGTTGTGATTCTGTTCACAAGGTCTATGTATTCCACAAAAATTAACATGCTTATAAGAAATAGGACTTTTAGAAGTTTGAGGATGTTTATTGCAATTATCAATAACAATATCACTTTCTATGCAAGTGTCCTTAAAAAGTTTATGATACACGTCCCCATTTCCTTTAGGAACATTCATATGGGAAGCAAAGGCTTTAAAGCAATCAACCATAATTTGAGGATCAAGACCATATTTAGCACTAAGCTCTTGAAAATCAGCAGTTTCAGTGAAAGACTTAATGCAATCAAACTCGTAATTCATACCTGATCCTTTACCTTTGTCGCTATCCCAACCTTCAATATTGTTTTGAATTGTTTCAAGCAGATCCCACTTGGTATCAACATCCTTGCTTGTGAAAGACCCATCAAAGCATGCATCTAGATAGTCCTTGTAATATCCTGAAAGCCTTGCATAAAAATTATTAATAACAATATTACGGGGAAGATCATGAATAGGACATTTGTGCATTAGTAACTTCAATCTTCCCCACGCTTGGGCAATGCTTTCTCCCTCATGCGGATGAAAATTATAAATGTAATTCCTATCTTTATAAACCTGACTAGAAGGATAGAATTTAGAATAAAAGAGAGGTACAATTTCCTCCCAATCAATAGGTCGGCCATCCTTTAGTGTTTTATACCATTCCGCAGCTCTGCCTTTCAGTGATAGAGAGAATAGCTTCTTCTTAACTTGGTTCATTGAAATACCTGCACACTGGAACAACTCGCATAATTCATGTATAAAAAGCAAATGATCACCAGGATGGACAGCCCCATCTCCTAAATAGCAGTTATCCATAGCACGTTCAACAATCTTCGTAGGTATTTAAAAGGATGAGGAGCACAAGCATCATTAGAAACATCACATATGGGAGATAAAATGCCATCAGAACAAACTTTCTCCACTAAAGCTGGGGAACTAAAAATATCATGCTTAACAAAATCAGCTTCCCCAAGCTTAGACTTTTCTATAGCATTAGCAACAATGATGTTCAAAGCATTCGTACTAATAACATTGCTATGCGAAACAAGCTCCAAAGGTTTTTCAATTTTCTCTTCAAATCTAAACTAAGGAAAAAGACTAAAGAACTCTTTGTTTTCCATTAAGCCTAACTAGTGAAAATAAAAACAAGAAACAAAAAGATATAACTGCAGAATCTAAAGGAAATAACTTCGAGCACTCACCAGCAACTAAAAGACTTAGTAACCAAAATATGTGAGTACCTTTTACCTTACCTCCCCGGCAGTGGCGCCAGAAAAGAGCTTGATGTCTACGCACGCGTCTGTTCTTGTAGACAGTGTTGGGCCTCCAAGTGCAGAGGTTTGTAGAGCAGCAGCAAGTTTCCCTTAAGTGGATCACCCAAGGTTTATCAAACTTAGAGAGGAAGAGGTCAAAGCTATCCCTCTCAAGCAACCCTGCAATTACAATACAGAAATTCTCTTGTGTCCCCAACACACCCAATACACTTGTCAGATGTATAGGTGCACTAGTTCGGCGAAGAGATAGTGAAATATAAGCGGTAGTGATGATTATAAATAGTAAATGTAATCTGAAATAAATATCGCTGCAAGCAAACATGTAACAAAACTAAAAGGAAATGGTGTGCAATGCTTGGAAACAAGGCCTAGGGATCATACTTTCACTAGTGGACACACTCTCAACAAATATAACATAATTGAACCCATAGATACTATCATCAATATGCAACTCAAAACAATTCTCCAATGAAAACGAACACTAATCATGCGTAGGGCTATGAAGCACTCCTCAAAGTTCGCATGTACCCAAACTAGATTGTCCCACACTATCACCGTGAACGCACTAGATGGTTCCAACAAACACCAACAATTCATAGAGACATTAACCAAAAAGACACATGTAATGAGCACACTAGTCACCTTCCCATGACGATTCAAGGTGTCTCCGGAGTTTACAAATATAAAGCACGGGAGTAGCATAATATCTGAATAATAACATCTACCAATTCAACTAGATACAAAGCTCACGATCACATAAAGAATAAATCATGGCAGAGAGAGGTGAACCACATAGCTACCGGTAGAGCCCTCAGCCCCGGGGGAGAACTACTCCCTCCTCATCATAGGAGACAGCAAGGTTGGTGGAGATGGCGGTGAGGTCGATGGAGACGGCGGAGACGGCGATGGAGACCGATGGAGATGGCTCCAGGGGCACTTCCTCATCTCGGCAAGGTGCCAGAACAGAGACTTCTGTCCCCCGAAATTTGTCTTCGACGGCGGCGGCGCTGCGGAACTGTTCTGGGAAAAACGCCAATTTTTTTAGGGTTTTCCATCGGGAGGCTTCTTATAGGCGAAGGGGCATCGTCAGAGGTGGACCAGGGGCTCCTCACCACAGGTGGGTGCGGCCAGGGCCTGGGCCGCGCCCCTTGGTGGTGAGGGCAGCCTCTGGCCCCTCTCCAGCTCCCGTTTGGTCCTCGTCCTTCGTCCGGTAAAAATAAGACTTCTGGAACTTGTTTCATCCAATTCCGAGAATATTTCTTGTGTAACTTTTCTGAAACACAAAAACAGCAGAAAACAGGGAACTGGCACTGTGGCATCTTGTCAATAGGTTAGTTCCGGAAATCACATAAAAACGCCACGAAGTGTAACGAAACACAAGGCAAATGGTGTAAAAACAAGCATGGAGCATCAAAAATTATAGATACGTTTGAGATGTATCACTGAGTAGATCTAAAAGCAACGAGCAGCTGCAGAAAAGTTCCAGGAAGAGGGTTACAAGGAAGCATCAGGGAGTGCATGGTAGTCAGAGATCTTCGACAACCATCGATGGCTTCCCCAATGTGCTGAGCACGGTCCTGAAGAAGCACAATAGCACGGCGGCGCCGGGGATCAGACCAAAAACTCTCGACCCCATTTGATGATTTCTCAAGAGCCGCGATCCGTTCAGAAATCCGGCAAGTCTCACCAACGAAGCCTAAACAAGTGCCTGCAACAATAAGAAGTTATTGGCCAGTAGTAACGAAGCAGAAAGGGAGAAAGAGGAAGATTGCAAGGAACCTTACATCGCAACACCTCACAAGAAGATTCAACTATACCAACAAGGAAGGAGTCGCATTCTTCTAGATGTACAACCCTAGCCATCAAAGCAGACACCTTATCCTCGAGTATGGATATCTGTTTCATAAAACCGGAAGATTTGCTGGCTTTATCCATAGCCATCTGCGCTTGGCGTTTCGCCAAAGACAAGCGGCTCTCAAGGTCTGAAATCCTTGAGGAATACTCAGCACATTGGCAAGAAGGACGAGGAGGCGACGAAGCTCCGGAGTCGAAAACATTGGCAGGAGACATAGCCAGATCGCGATCCGACGACCTACCAGCGCAAATAGGCTGGAAGCCAAAAGGAAGGAAAAAGAAGCATCTCAGAAACTAAATCAAACAGGAAATTTCACAAAAGGAGAATATTTACAAAAGCATAAGCCCTCTGACAAGTTCTCGGGCTACATGCGACTAAAAGTTCATTACATTGGAATAAAACTACGATTACAAAGGAAGTCCAAGTCTACGCCACCTCAGCCTCAGGATCCACAGCAGAAGAAGGCGTGGCAGAGGTAGCACCAGCATTAGGAGGAGTGATACGTCCAAAACGTATCTACTTTCCCGAACACTTTTGCTATTGTTTCTCCTCTAATTTGTGTGTTTTGAATGCAACTAACATGGACTGACGCTGTTTTTAGCATAATTACTCTGGTGTCTCATTTTTGTGCAGAAATCCAACTTTCAGTAAAAATTCGGGAAAAATCATCAAAAATCCTATTTCACCAGAAGACCCATGGAGCCAGAAGACAGGACGGAGAGGAGGCCTGAGGGCTCCTCACACACTGGTGGCGCGGCCCAGCCCTGGCTGCGCCACCCTGGCGTGAGGAGGCCCCAACAGCCCTCTCGGCCTCCCCTCTCGCCTACATATACCCTCTGACGACATAATATCGAGGAGACGGCGTTTTTCCCAGATAGACTTCCGCTGCGCCGCCGCCATCAGAAACCGCGATTCGGAACCAGAAACTCCGTTCTGGCACCCTGCCGGGACGGGGATTCGGAGGAGATCTTCATCACCATCACCACCGACGCTCCTCCATCGACCATCCATGACTCCCCCATCCATGTGTGAGTAATTCCCCCGCTGTAGGTGAGGGGATGGTAGGGATTGGATGAGATTGTTCATGTAATTTGATATGAGATTGATAGGGCATAGTGCCTAGTATCTTTATTTAGTGCCTATGACATTGTTGCAACTTGTTGTGCTTAATGCTTGTCACTTTGGGCCCGAGTGCCATGATTTCAGATCTGAACTTGTTATTATTTCTATGATGATACTTGTTGTTTATGGTCTTACCTACAAGTTGTATACACATATTGTTGTCCGGAACCCGAGGCCCCAAAATGACAGAAATTGGGATAACCGGAGGGGATGGCTATGATGTGAGGATCACATGTGTTCACCGAGTGCTAATGCTTTGCTCTGGTACTCTATTAAAAGGAGTACCTTAATTACCAGTAGTTTCCCTTGAGACCCTGCTGCAACAGGCTGGTAGGACAAAAGATGTCGTGCAAGTTTCTCCTTGTGAGCACGTACGACTATATACGGAACACATGCCTATGATTGTTTGTACTAGGATGCTTTATCATTATTTATCTGCAATGCCCATGTCTCATTGATTTCATGAATTATCTTATCCATGCAACGCCCGTAATCCATCCCTATGCCTACAGTATTTATTCCTACTGTTTACAACTGTTACTATTACTGCTGCTATTTTACTACTGCTGTTACTGTTTTACTACTGTCACCACTATAAAACTGTTGCTACTGATAAACCACTGCGAGCAAGACTATTTCCAGGTGCAGCTGAATTGACAACTCATCTGTTAAGGCTTACATATATTCTTTGGCTCCCCTTGTGTCGAATCAATAAATTTGGGTAATACTTCCCTCGAAGACTGTTGCGATCCCCTATACTTGTGGGTCATCAAGACTATTTTCTGGCGCCGTTGCCGGGGAGCATAGCTTTATTTGTAAGTTCACTTGGTATTCATATTGTTCGCTGCAATCCTTTCATCATGGGTAAACCTCGTGATGGAAACGTTCCTATATTGCCATCCACTACAAGAAGAGGTACGACTCTCAACACCTCTGTTGATCTTGATTCACCGTCTGTTATGAGTAAGTTGCTTACACCACCACACCCACACGCTACTGCTACTACTTCTGCTGAGATTGAAAATGCCACTGATAATTTAGATGATGCTTCTACTGTGCTTGATGAGAGTGGTTCACTAGGTTCCTTTTTAGATGCTACTATTGCCAGAGCTAAGTTGGGAAACACCACTGTTACACCTGTTAGTTCACCTGAGTCTAGGGAATACCCTAGTGATGATTATGATGATAATGCTTATATTGAGCTTAATGATGATTTTATTGCTGAAGCACGTGCTGCTCGTAATGCTGGTAATGTTAAAGAACTTCTTGCAAGACGTTCTGTTAGATATAATTTGTCGCCTGATCCTAAGTTTGCTGCTTCTCCCATAAATATTAGAGACAAGGATTATGATTTCTCTTTGGATTTATCTTACATATCTATTGTTGAGAAAACTCCTTTTTGTGGTACTAAAGATGAGAGTGCTATGGAGCACATGAATGAACTTTCTACTTTGAGTAATTTGTTTTCTGATGATATTAAGCTCCGCACTTACTTTGTTGCTAAGATTTTTCCTTTCTCGTTGAAAGATGGTGCTAAAAATTGGTTTAATAGCTTGTCTCCTGGATCTCTTACTAGTCCTATTGCTTTGGTTAATGTTTTCTTTCAGAAATATTTTCCTGCTAGTGCTCAACATGCTGCTGTGCAGAAAATCTTTGATTTTGAACAGGGAAAAAGAGAGATATTGCCTGAATCTTGGACAAGGTTTTGTTCTTTAATTAGAGCTTTGCCTAAAGAACCATTGCCTAAAAACGAACTCCTTGATATATTTTATAATGGACTAACGGATGAATCTAAGTCATATTTGGATAGTTGTGCTGGTTGTGTTTTCAGGGAAAGAACTCCGGCTGAAGCTGAAGAATTAATGGCTAAAATAAGCCGGAATCATGATGATTGGACTTTAGTTGAGCCAACACCAGCACCTACCCCTGCGCCATCTACAGAGCCTACGCCGAAGAAGAGAGGGATGATTGAATTAAATGATGAAGTTATGAAGGAAGCTAAGAAATCTCTTAAGGAGAAAGGTATTAAAGCCGAAGATGTGAAGAATTTACCTCCTATAGAAGAATTATGTAAGCCAATCCCTCACTCATCTACTATTGAGGTACACTCTCTCCAACGCTTTGATGAAAGAGATATTCCTTATACTAAACCTCCTGATCAATGCTTAGATGAATTTGATAATTTTATTGTTAAGCAAGAAAATTTTAATAGAATGGTGCATAATCATTTGTTGGAAAATTCTAGAGCTATTAACAAGTTGCAGGATATTGTGGAGAGAACCGCCAATGATGTGAAGATACTTGCTAAACATTTTCAAATGGTTCAAACACAAATTGATCAGCTTACCAAGGTGCAAAAAGACTTGCTAGTTAATGCTGCAAGAGAGAAGCAAGCATGTGAAATACGCACAAGAAGTGGTGCTGCTACTCAAGACCCATTATATCCTGAAGGACATCCTAAGAGGGTCGAGCAAGATTCTCAACGAACTGCAAGTGATGATATTCCTTCTAAGAAGAAGAAGAAGAAGCATAAAACAACTACATAATCCTCTGATGCAGGTAAAGATCCTAACAGTGTTTCTATTTCTGATGCTGAAACTGAACTAGGAGATGCTTCCGATAAAGAAGAAGTTGAAGAAGAACCGGAGAAGATTGACAAGAATGCAAAGTACACCAAAGAAGACTTCATTGCCAACAAGCATGGTAAAGAGAGAGAACCTTGGGTACAGAAACCAATGCCTTTTCCTAGTAAGAAACACAAGTCCAAGGAAGAAGAACACTACAACAGGTTTTGTGAATGGATGAGACCTTTATTTTTGCAAATTCCTTTGACTGATGCTATTAGAATGCCTCCTTATGCAAAGTATATGAAAGATATTGTCACTAACAAAAGGAAAATTCCTAGTGAGGAAATTTCCACTTTACTTGCTAATTATTCTTTTGATGGTAAAGTACCCGAGAAGCTTGGAGATCCAGGTATACCTACTATTCCTTGCTCCATTAAAAACAACTATGTTAGAACTGCTTTATGTGATTTGGGAGCTGGAGTTAGTGTCATGCCTTTCTCTCTTTATAAGAGACTTAATTTAGAAAAATTAGTATGAATTGATATATCTTTGCAGATGGCTGATAAGTCTACTACTATTCCTATTGGTATATGTGAAAATGTTCCTGTTCAAGTTGCTAACAGTTTTTAATATTAACTGATTTTGTTGTGTTGGAAATGCCTGAAGATGATAATATGTCTATTATTCTTGGGAGACCTTTTTCTAAATACCGCAGGTGCTGTTATTAATTGCAATCAAGGAAAAGTCACTTTCAATGTCAATGACAAAGAGTATACGGTTTATTTTCCCAAGAAGATTGATAGGAAGAATGCTCTAAATTCAATCAAGCATGTTGAGACCATCAAAGTTGGTCAAATTATTTGTTCAGAGCGAAAGCCCAAGGAAGAATATCAAATTGTTATGGTTGGGGCTATACCTATCAAAGTTGAGGTAACATAAGCATTTAGTGAAGTGCAACTATTTGCCTCATACAAAGTTAGTTTGGTAACAAGACTTGATCAACCTTGTTAACAAAGTGATTTTATATGAACGAAACTTCGTTTTCACCGCATCCACTCCACCTCACTTGTATTTACTTTCATCAATTTTGTTCCTTCAGTTTAGTTGCATGATTAAGAGTATCTCAGAGCTTAGTTTTGATTTGCTTGAAATCTTTTTATCCTCGTTTTTCTGAGTTTTATCGATATGCCAATTTCTGAAAAATCCTCAAAAATAAAGTTTCTCGAAAAATTCCAGAAAATTCTTTATAAATTTTTATGTCAAAAATGGGGTAGAGAGAAACCTGGGAGGCACCAGGAGGGGCTGCCACGCCACCTCACACATAGGTGGCACGGCCCAGCCCTGGCCGCGCCACCCAGGCGTGAGAGGGCCCCACCTGGCCCCTCACTCATCTCTTCTTCCCCGGCTCTTTCTCTCTCCCGAAAACAATGACACACTCAGCTCAAACTCGAGTTCTTGCTGTTCTTCACCTCGATTTTTCGATCTCCTTGCTCAGCCCAACATTTCTGCTAAAATTTGGATCATTTGTTCTCTGGTATGTGACTCCTCCACTTGTCCAAGTAGAATTTCTTTTGGTAAAGTATTTCTTGAGTATTTTAGCTTTGTAGGTGACAGTATAAATGAGTATGCATGCTTGTTCTATTGCTTAGAAAGGTTATTTTGATGCATGATAGCTCTCTAGTAACTCACCATAGTAGTTTCCTACACTTGCTTGTCGTAAAATCACTTTTTATGAGTTTGTTAAAAAAAATTCAGAGAAGGGAGATGGACAACTTCACATATGGAGAAGTGTTTGAAAGTGATGCACCAAGGTCATCAAGGCCCTCAAGATCCACTGCTCAATATAGGATGTCTTATAATGAGGATCTCATGTCACCAAACCTTGAAGGGGACGATGGAGATGCACATCCATCCACCTTCCCTTGTTTTAACTTTTTGAGTGATGCAGGGATTCTTGATGATTTCTTGCTCCTTATTAACAGGGTTGGGTTGACTGCTTACATGACAGATGAAAGTGACCAATATGCTATGCTTACAAAGATTTTCGTTGAAAGTTTTAAATTTACTAACGCTCATTTCAATCCTTCCATCGCATTTAAGATTTATGATAAGTCTTTCACCATGCCTTTGGGGAGGTTTTGTTCTATTTTAGGTATTCCCATGTTTGGAACGGCCAAGAGGATACAAAATCACCCCACTGATTTGGTGGAGCTTTACCGAGGAGTGACCAATGATGATGACCGCACCGCACAGCGTGGCAAGATAAGAAACATTCAGCTCCCAGCTATTAGATATTTTACTTACTAGTTGAATGCCTGTGCGTTGCCACAGGCTACTAAAACTCCGTGATAGAATCTGGCAGATTTTAAATACTATTTAATGATAATATAAATAAAATCATACAGTTTGTTCTCTCATAAAACATAAAAGCGCCGATACTAAAACACAACAACTCCTATCTTTGACCGAATTGAACCATCCCACCCGAAGAAAATCCCATTAACGTGAGAACTTCCATAACGCACCGCCTTTTCCACCAACACGCTGTCCCTGTGCCCTCAACCTTCGACCAACGCACGGCTCCGCTACGCTCCCTCCGTGGTTGCAACGTAATTGTCTAAGTACTTTTTAATGAGATATATGAAAAATACTCACGGTACACCTTTATGTATCCTTCCAAGATGAAAAACTACCTATCATTCTCTAGGCTCCAGTCTCATCTGAATGGAGAAAGGAAGGAGATAAATTCAGCCTAAGCTTTTGCAATTTTGAAATCTATGCACACCTAAAACAAATGCACACACAATTAAAACTCAAACGTGTGAACACATGTGCTTTTCAGTCTAAGCTAGCCACGTTGCGATCTCATCATGAATGTGTGTCTTGCTCACGATATGAACGCAGCACAAGAGGCGCCCACAGAGCCACAGGTACCGGCGTACCACACAGTCTCAAGCAGGCAAGCTCCTGTGTGTTGTTGCCGCCGCCGTCGATCCGACGCTATGATCCCCGCGGCCGCCATGACCGCCTGGAGGGGATAATACCACCACTGAGACGCCCTGCTTCTCCCTTATCTCCTCCTCTCTCACGTGCTTGCTCTCGTCCTGCTGTCCTATCTGACCGTGTCCGTCACTGCCGCCACGGCCGCCGCGTAGCCCCGCAGTTCCATGCCTTCCCGAGCCTTCGTAAGCACACTTCGAGCTCTGCTTCGGCTGTATCTACATCCCCGAGAAAGAAATCAAGTCGTCGCTCTCCGAATCGACCTTGTCCTGTTCAAGTCTGTCCGAGCGCCGCCGGTCGTCGATCTGCTTCACTGCTTCGTCCCGGACTTCCTTGATGGTTCCTAAAGCTCCGCATAGACCCTCTGCTCCCGCTGGATCCCTCGCAGAAGAGCAGAACTTCCCCAAGCTCCCTCCCGACGAGGACCTGCTTCGGCCGCCGCTGTCGGCATTCATGGAGCCGCCGGTGATGCAGAGTTGCGGGAGACGGTCACGGACGCCGCCTCCGTTCGTCAAAGCGTCGTCCTCGACACCGTAAATACCACAGTTCTCCCGTTAATAAACCTCACTAATCCCGTACGGACAAAATGGGACGAGCCCAGCTAAGCCCAACGATAGCCCATGTATCCCATCCTCTGCCTGCGCGTGCCCCGGCTGGCCAGCCTTGCTCCCCATCGTCTTCTGCCCCGCTCCCAATTCCCAATTCCCAAATCCACCGCACCAGCCTTGAAACACCGGCGCCCGCCACCGGCGCGATGAGTTGGACCCAGCCATGGCGCCCGCCCCCGGCGCGATCCGGTTTGTGATCCTCCGCCTCGACGACCTATCCATCCCGCCGTGGTACCTCACCGTCCCGTCCCACCTCTCCCGGTCTCCCACCTCCTCCGCTCCCTTCCCCTTCCCTCCTCCTCCTTCTACCTCACCTACGACGGCCGCCCCCTCTCCTCCTCCACCCCCGCCTCCACCCTCCCGCCCTCCGCGTCCCTCAATCTCCACCTCTGCGCGCTCCGCGGCAGGGGCGGCGATGGCGGGTCCACCTGCGCCGAGTCCCGCGACAGCTACCTCTTCATGTACCTTGCCAAGAAGCTCGACAAGGTGGACCCCAATGAAGCCCGCCTCTCCCGTTTCACCTGCTGCGCGCTCTCCGGGGAGCCCCTGGCCGCGCCCGCCGTCCCGAGACAGAGCAAGTGGAGCGCGCCTGTGAGATGCTACGGGAGGAGATAAGGTGGGGTGCCGGCTAGGGGCTCAATGCAAATTGCATAATGCACAAGCACAACGTAGCTAGGACTGCGGGTTGAATTCCAGATTTGTTAGGGAGATTTTGCAAAATGACCGCGACGGATGGACCGACGTACGTACCGACGTATGTACCGTCGCATTGCTGGTTTATTAATAGAGATTATCTTGCAACTAGTGTACTTGGTAGAGAAAACACTAGCAATATCTCCAACTATCATTTAGCTTTTCTAGCTACCGCTCTCGATGTTAGTAGGAAGTATAACCTTGGTGCTATTATTGCTCGTCGCCTAGCTGCTAGGGGACCTATTTATGGAGGTATTATTGCCGCGCGCATTGTTGCTGAGCTAGGACTTTCTATTGCTCCTAATGATGTATTGTTGGCTCCACAAAGGCTTGATCTTTCTGCTATGAAACTCCATCATTTTGTTACTGCTAACTCTTGTGCAGGGAAATTAGTTTACAGGATGTTATTTATTGATGGAGAGGAAAGGGAAGTTCCCTTGCCTCAGCCTAACTTGTTCAGCATTCACATGAGGCCATGGTCGCGCACGAAGGTGGAGTTGGACGATCAGCTTAGGTTGCTTGGTTTCAATATCCAACACGGTGCAGTGGTCCAGGAGGAAGAGGAGGAGCCGGCCTATCACTTCACCACGTACCACTCCGGGGCATCCTCGAGCTCATATCAGGACGATGGTGCTTCCTCGTCACACTACGGAGGCGCCACCTCATGGCCGAGTTGGCCAAGTTGGGATTAATCTCCACTTAGGCCAAAAGCCTAAGCTTGGGGGGAGGTACGCCGACGATTCACTCATCTACATATCATATTTTGTCGGACCTTTGTATATCCATGTTTTACCTTCTTTATTGTTCTAGTTCTTACTTCTGCTTTCCAAAACACAAAAAGACCAAAAATATTTCCGTTGTTTCTCTCTATTTGGTTCTTTAGCTTTCTACCTTTGGTTTGCTTTACTTGCTATTTTCGGTTTGCTATTTGAAAAATCCAAAAATATTTTGCTTTGTTTGCTATTTCCTTCTGCCTTTGTTTCAAAAATCGAAAACACAAAAATATTTGTTGTTCTTCTTCGGTTTTGTAAAGTTTGTTGCAGAGTTCAGTCTCCCGTTACTCCATTGGAGCTTGGTATTCACTTTATATTATTCAAGCCACACAAGTGAAGAGCAATAATGACGACATATGACAATCCGAGATGTGGTAAGAGGCTGGTATGAACTCTATTTGTTTTCATTTTTGTACATATACTCATCTATGTGGACATGCTTAGTCGGTTCATGTAAGGTATATGTTATCTAATTGATGCTTTGTAGTTCTTGCTCTCATATGATTAGTTTCAATTTACTATTAGCTTGTAGCATGTCATGTAGACGCTTGCATGCATTGTTTTATTCATAATATGGTATGTTATTGTGGTATCCACCTCTGAAAAGTTTCATTTGAATCGACTTGGCACATGCTCAAGCATGCACATGACTAAACAAAAAGTCAGTTAAGCCTCGATGATTTACTTTGCCTCAGAGTTCTTGTATCATTTTATGCCTATAATAATTTTATTTTGTCGCAAGCATGATTATGATAGTTATTGCTCTCTCGATTGTCGCTTCCCAGTCTTTTGCTAGCCTTCACTTGTACTGAGTATGAGCTCTACTCATGCATCCAATTACCAAAAACCAAGTCTTCCAAAGAGTCCACTATAAATTCTATGCATGGTATTTGTAAGCCATCTATTATATTATTAAAACAACTAACAACCAATGGTCAGGATTTAACAATGTAGTTTTACAACATATCAATGATGGAGATTAACCGATGTGGATCTCGCGTAAGCAGAGCTAGCCTGCTATACGCTGGCTATTCGTATTTGGCATGGACTGTTTATTTGCCATTGTGGGCAGATATTAATCGATGTGGATCTCCAATAAGCAGAGCTAGCCTGCCATACGCTGGCTATTCGTATTTGTCATGGACTTTTTATTTGCCATCGAGGGCGGATCCAATTTTAGCGTGCCTGCGTACGTGCTGGCTACTCATCCATGTTGACCGATAGCAACACACACGCTATGAACAACACCAACAGCCGCGCCGCCAGCGATATCAAAGATTTATGCACGCACGCACGCATCGATCAGACGCCAGCGGAATCAACGATCTATGCACGCACGCATCAATCAGACGCATGTGTTATTTACAAACAATGAAAGTTGAGAAGGGCCTGACGGATTCTGATTGGTTTGACCATCGCCGGTGAAGATGAAGCTGAGGATTTGCTGAAGGCGATTGGCTTTGTTTCACCGGGAGAGCAACACTCAAAAGTAGGCAATCGCCATGTATGCTGACTGGTGGTAGAACCCAAAGTGCCCCGCTTCTATAGTCGTGCGTGGCAGCAGGATATCAGTGCTTTAATCAGGTGCTATGTTCCATCAAAAAATACCAGTGAATATGGTATGAATACATAGGTTTGTTCGTTGGATCGTACACCTCAATACCATGGCGTGACGCATGCACTAGAACCAGTCTGCGCGCGGAGCCAATCGACTGCAATGACAAGGACGACACCGGCGAGGATCAGAAGCTGACTGCATGATCCTGGGTGGTCCCATATGTACTCATCGATGATTTCAGGTACTCTTTCTTTCCTGGGTGCATGATTCTTGCACTTGGCTCATTTTCTCCGCGGTTCGTTGCTTCTCTATTATATTGGTGAGATGCAAATATATATTTTTTCTACACATCACACATGCATGCACCACTAGCCGAGCTTGGCAAAACTTTCAAACCAAACATTATTTGCACATATACAGACAGGTAAAAGGCATAATATTAAGCCGGATCTCTAGGACTTCCGTCATATATTTTTAGTCACCCCAACTGTAAATTTACTTCTTAATCGAAAATCATCCAAGATTTGCTAACGTGGTTGCCCATGACATAGGGACTGTTACCCAAGATGGAGGTTTTGCATACAACTCAAAGATATTAGGAAAGTGGTAAAAAACAGTGACTTATATAGTATATAAGATAATATGAACATACAGCTCAAAAAGCCAACTTTTCAGTGTATGTTAGTATCAAAACCATGTGAATTGAACGATGCATAGGCCAAGGGTGCTTATCCCAATTTCTATCGAAAATTAAAAAACATCTAGAGCAAAAGAAAATGTATTTCTTAACCTACAACTCATATGTAAAATAAAAAAATATAATGGAAATATCAACTTTGTTTGCCATTTTAATTGTAGTGAAAGAAGATCAATTGTTGGGTATGCATCAACATTTTAAATTTATAAAGATGCATAGGATTGAGTTCTTTGCAGTAAAAAAAGGTCGATAGAAGCAGAACAACGATGGGTCAGCGAGAAAATCAAAACATATATTAACTGAGGTGTGTAGAAGCGAAAGATAAGACCAATGGCTATTTGGAGAACTTAAAACACCTAAGGACCATGTGGCATGTATGACACTGGGCGAGAAAAAATCCGCAACTTGCTGCAATGTGTGCAAGGACTATAAACAAAAAGGAAGTATGTTAGTGATGCAACATTAAATGTCTAGAACTAATAATCAAATTTGATAATTTATTTATTTAAATAACAAAATATTAAATAAAATCCCTGACAAAAGGGAGCATAAGAAAATACGTTTAGCAATTTTAAATGAATATATGTGAATACGTGCACTGCCTTACCGTCCAACTGATCAATGGTAGCTGCGACATAGTCAATAGCGTAACTGGAATGCAGCCAATAATAAAATGAATGGACAATGCTTACGTTTACATGGAAATGTTTATACGTGGAAAAGAGAACTGCAATTTTCTAGAAACCTGATGGGTGACCACGGTGCCATTGATTTTGTTGTCATTTACAAAGATGTGTGCTAAATATTATTCAATGAGAAATTTTAGTGTATTCTCAAGATGCCTATTGGCAATAACTATCACGTATATTGGTTATAGTTAGTTTATATATTGTTAAATGGAACAATGCAACGGAAACATAAAGGGCTAGGTAAAAAACCTTTTGCGTAAACACAATGGTCATAGTTGTCTCACTGATGTATTCAAGATATCATATTTTTGTGTTTTAAATAATTAGTGAAACACTTCACATCCTATACGGACAAATAATTAAAAAACACAGGAATGACACACAATTAACATAAGACACCAACACAAGGATATCTGCCACCATAAAAAATAAATCTGGCCGCGCAAATGCGCGGGTCACCCTGCTAGTTCCAAGTAAATTTTCATGTGCTACCTTTCAAAACTTTCAACTACTTCTCATTTTGTGCCACTGTTTTTAGCTCATGGGGACGTAGTGGTTGGAGTTGCTATCTTCCATATTAAATTAAGTACCCCTCGACTATGCAGCTTCATCTGCTCGTCATTAATTTTGCAAGGGAGCTGGTCAGACCACTATAATCTTATTCTAAAAGAAAGAAAAAAAGGCACTCCTCCAATGGAATGTGAAAGTTGGTGGGCACCCGATGAAATCGGTTAGCCATGGTTTGAGAAAGGAAAAAGGTGGGGAGGAGTGCCAAAGCTTTACAAAAGAGCACCAATGTGCCAAAATTTCAAAGAACTCGGAACCGCTCTCACTTGTTTATTATGGAAGATAGCAAGTCCCCATTGCTAGTCGTTGACATAGAACAACCACCTCTCAAAATAAATTTTTATCTCTGTTTTACAAATGAAAAGCTCTAGCACATGTTAAATCCCTGCTTCCCTCTGCGAAGGGCCATTCATTTACTTTTATGTTGAGTCACCATCTTCTAACTTTAAGCACTTCTTGAGAGCATAGCTGTTATTCTTAGTGTAATGTGCTTGTCCCAGAACACGGTTAATTGTGGTATAACTTTGATGCTTGTATCTTTGATATTTCTACTTCTAGTCTTCTCTTGAACTTCAGAGGTGCCTCAGCATTTACGTTTTGCTCTACAAATAAAGGCAAGCGGGATACCACTCTTTCATATCATCTATGCATATTACAATCTTGTAGCTTCTTATGTACATGTTATTTGTTATTAGTCCATTGGCACTCTTTCATAGTTTGCTTGACTATGAGGTGACATTAGTTGCATATTTCTTATTATGAATTGCCTGAGTACTTGATCACATAGTTAGTATATATACATCATATGAGAAAATGTGTTCGTAAAAGTTTTTTTTATCGCTCTCAGTTGTTAACTGAATTGCTTGAGGACAAGCAATTAGCTAAGCTTGGGGTGAGTTGATACGTCCAAAACGTATCTACTTTCCCGAACACTTTTTCTATTGTTTCTCCTCTAATTTGTGTGTTTTGAATGCAACTAACACGGACTAACGCTGTTTTTAGCAGAATTACTCTGGTGTCTCGTTTTTGTGCAGAAATCCAACTTTCAGTAAAAAATCGGGAAAAATCATCAAAAATCCTATTTCACCAGAAGACCCACGGAGCCAGAAGACAGGACGGAGAGGAGGCCTAAGGGCTCCTCACACACTGGTGGCGCGGCCAAGCCCTGGCCGCGCCACCCTGGCGTGAGGAGGCCCCAGCAGCCCTCTCGGCCTCCCCTCTTGCCTACATATACCCTCTGACGACATAATATTGAGGAGACGACGTTTTTCCCAGATAGACTTCCGCTGCGCCGCCGCCATCAGAAACCGCGATTCGGAACCAGAAACTCCGTTCTGGCACCCTGCCGGGACGGGGATTCAGAGGAGATCTTCATCACCATCACCACCGATGCTCCTCCATCGACCATCCATGACTCCCCCATCCATGTGTGAGTAATTCCCCCGCTGTAGGTGAGGGGATGGTAGGGATTGGATGAGATTGTTCATGTAATTTGATATGAGATTGATAGGGCATAGTGCCTAGTATCATTATTTAGTGCCTATGACATTGTTGCAACTTGTTGTGCTTAATGCTTGTCACTTTGGGCCCGAGTGCCATGATTTCAGATCTGAACTTGTTATTATTTCTATGATGATACTTGTTGTTTATGGTCTTACCTACAAGTTGTATACACATATTATTGTCCGGAACACGAGGCCCCAAAGTGACAGAAATTGGGATAACCGGAGAGGATGGCTATGATGTGAGGATCACATGTGTTCACCGAGTGCTAATGCTTTGCTCCGGTACTCTATTAAAAGGAGTACCTTAATTACCAGTAGTTTCCCTTGAGGCCCTGCTGCAAGAGGCTGGTAGGACAAAAGATGTCGTGCAAGTTTCTCCTTGTGAGCACGTATGACTATATACGGAACACATGCCTATGATTGTTTGTACTAGGATGCTTTATCATTATTTATCTGTAATGCCCATGTCTCATTGATTTCATGAATTATCTTATCCATGCAACGCCCGTAATCCATCCCTATGCCTACAGTATTTATTCCTACTGTTTACAACTATTACTATTACTATTACTGCTGCTATTTTACTACTGCTGTTACTGTTTTACTACTGTCACCACTATAAAACTGTTGCTACTGATAAACCACTGCGAGCAAGACTGTTTCCAGGTGCAACTGAATTGACAACTCATCTGTTAAGGCTTACATATATTCTTTGGCTCCCCTTGTGTCGAATCAATAAATTTGGGTAATACTTCTCTCGAAGACTGTTGCGATCCCCTATACTTGTGGGTCATCAAGGAGGCGCGGATCCACTTGTCGCCGGAGTAATCGAAACCGGCGTAGTAGAGGTCGCAGAAGCCGCCGAAGGAGAAATCATCGACACGATGCCTGGCGCGTACCTTTTCGCCTTCTCAAAGAAAGCCTTCAGCTCCGAACGGGGACGGCCGTGGGAAGAGCTCACCTTCTCCCAGTTAATCTCCTCACCATGTGCATATGAAAGCGCAATGGCCCCCTCGGCACCTCGTTTCAAGGAGCGACCCTTCAGAAGAAGGATGGGGTCATCAGGGGTGTCGAAGGCCTTGGCAAGTCTCTTCAAATCTGGCACCTCCGCCTTTTGCATGGGCCACAACCTGACAAAAATCTGCGTAAGCATGCGGTTAACCAACTCGAAGATCTCTTGGACAGATATCCAGTTCACTTCTAGTAAGCTAACTGCGGCCATGAGAGGATCATCGTCTAGTTGCAAAGACGACGCAGACACCCCAGTATGTTCTGCAAAAGGAAACAAAAAAACAGCAGAAAAGGATCACATCAGCAAGCATAAGAGAGTGAGCAACTCAACAAAAGAAAAGAAAAGGTATAGTATATACCTCCAGCAACAGCAGCCATCTTATTCAGCCGCTTAGCCACGACCTGTTCTCGCTGGAGGTGCTCCTAGTTAGCATCAGAAAAGGCCTTTTCTGCTTTCTTCGCCTTAGCCAGTGCTAATTTAGTAGACTTCTCAGCATTGACCTTGGCAGCAGTGGCGGCATCAAAAGCTTTCCTGGAAGCTTTGAGTTCAGCTTCCAGCGACGAAATGCGAGCATTGGCTGTTGCTAGAGCATCTGCAGTTCACCAAAGAGGAAACAAAAGTCGATCAAAGAAGCAAAGAAAGGCATACAAGATAAGCAAATATAGGAAAGAAAATTACCCTCGGAGGCCTTAGTAGCCTTCAGGTACTCGACACATTCATTGCCCAAGGCGGCAAACTTCTTCATCAAGTTCTGTCCAGAAATAGTACGGGAGTATCAACACGCAAAAGTAGAAGTAAATATACCAGTACATTCACGCACATCGTCGGAGGAGCTCGTGGACCGATGGGCCTCAAGAGAAGCACCGGCGTCTGACAATTTCTTCACACGCTTAGAACTATGAACAGCGACTACCTTCTTAACAGGAACCCTCGGAGCTTTCGGAGGTTTCGCTGCTGGATCAACCTCTTGTGACAGTGGCTCATCGAGAGCAGGAGTATCAGTGGCAGGGGCGGCAGCAGCAAATCTCTTCAGGTTCTCCTCGTCACTGAGAAAAGGAGCAAGAGATAAAGTCATCTATCGAAGTCGACAGGAAAAAGATAGTATATGAAAACAAGCAGGGGAACACTCACGAGTCCATGAGGTCAAAGAGCTCTACGTCGTCCTCTGGTGCGGAGTGATACGTCTCAAACGTATCTATAATTTTTGATGCTCCATGCTTGTTTTTACACCATTTGTATATTGTTTCGTTACACTTAGTGGTACTTTTATACATTTTCCGGAACTAACCTATTAACGAAGTGCCACAGTGCCAGTTTCCTGTTTTGTGCTGTTTTTGTGTTTCAGAAGTGATACACAGGAAATATTCTCGGAATTGGACGAAACAAGTTCCTGAAGTCATATTTCACGGGGAAGCTCCCAAACATCCGAAGACCTGACGGAGGGGGGCCACGTGGCCCCCACACACAGGGGCGGCGCGGCCACCCCCCTGGCCGCGCCGGGCCCGCGTGAGGGGCCGTGGTCCCTCCTCTGACATCGTACTTTCGCCTATATATACCCCCTGACGAGAAAAACCTAAAGACCCGATCAGTTTTCCAGAATACATCGCGATCCGCCGCCGCCGTCGACCCGAAGATCGGGAGGGTCCAGAAGCTCTTCCCGGCACCCTGCCGGAGAGGGGAATCGCCACCGGAGGTCTTCTTCATCGCCATGCTTGCCTCCGGAGCGATGAGTGAGTAGTCTACCTTGGACTATGGGTCCATAGCAGTAGCTAGATGGTTGTCTTCTCCACCATGTGCTTCATGTTTAGATCTCATGAGCTGCCCTACATGATTGAGATCACCGTTATGTAATTCTATGATGTTGGTTTGTTGGGATCCGATGAATATTGGTGTTTATGATTAAGTTGCTGTACTGAATTATATCTTTTGTTATCTCTATGTTGTTTATGATCTTGCATGCTCTCCGTTGTTAGTAGCTATCTTGGCCGAGTAGTTGCTAGTGACTCCAAGAGGGGGTATTTATGCTCGATAGTGGGTTCACGCCTCTATTTCACCTGGGGGAGTGACAGAAACCTCTAAGGTGGTAGATGTGCTGTTGCTACTAGGGAGAAAACAACATTCATATGCTCAAGGGCATATGCTTTGTTTACATTACACACTTTGCTTAATGCAATTATCTGTTGTTCGCAACTTAATACTTTTGGGGTGTTCGGATGATATCCCCGAGGGTGGATTATTAGTCATAGATGCAGTTGGATGGCGGTCTATGTATTTTGTTGTAATGCCCAGAGTAAATCTCATAGTGATCTTCTTGACATATCACGTTATCTTTATTCTATCAATTGCCCAACTGTAATTTGTTTACCCAGCATGTTATTTATCTATGGAGAGACACCACTAGTGAACTGTGGACCCCGGTCCTATTTTAATCATATTGCAATCACCTGTTTACTTTTCCCGCACTGTTTATTTTACTCGCATATTACTACTGTTTTCCACTCGATACACTCATAACCTTTGTTTCAAGCAAACCGGTGAGATTGACAACCTCATCGCAAGTTGGGGACAAAGTATTTGTTTGTGTGTGTGCAGGTTCCACAAACACCTTCAGTCGTCACCGTCTCTCTTCTTCAAGATCGACATTAAACCTTGGTTTCTTAACTGAGGGAAAACTAGCCGCTGCACTCATCATACCTTCCTCTTGGGGTTCCCAACGGGCTGGTCATTCACCACGCACAAGGACTGTCTGGTGCCACATTCACCTGAAGCATCACGGAGGTCTCCCCGATCACAGTCGTGTGCGCTGAAGTACTCGAAGAAAGAAGCTCTGCCACACGCTTCCTCTTCTTGTCAACGCCACAATCTTCCAAAAGCGCATGGGGAGGCGACGTCGTCGAGCTGGTATCTTCCAGCGAGTCTTCGCCTTCATCTCCCTCTTGGCTGTCCTCAACCTCGGGGGCTTCGGAGGCAGCAAAAACAGGGACATTTTGAATATCTCCTCCCTCTGGGAGAGGAGGGCGAGACACAAGAAGTCGATGATCCTGAAAGGAAAACAAGCCGAGGGTTACAAGACAAACAAATGATAAGAGAAAATTAAGGCGAATAAAGACAGCAAAATATACCATAGGCAAGGGATGCTTGGAGTCGAAGTAACTAGCAGCTAGCTTCGCAACTTCATGATCCTTTGTGAGAGTGGTAAGAGCTCTCACTCGTTTGTCGAGATCCTTCTTCTCCATGAGATCTTCAGAAACTCGAGAAGAATCTCCCAAGCCAGAAAATGTCCACAGTTTGGAAAGGCGATGCTGCAGAGGTTGAACTCGACGCTACAGGAAGAATGCGATGAGTTGGGTACCCGACAGTGCACCTCCTCTACCGCCCTTCAGCTCCTGGATGCGGGCTAGAAGTGGCTTGATTTCTTCCATCTCAGCTTCCATGGGAGGTGAATCCCACGAGGTCAGTTTCTTCACTTCCTTGGAGGCATCGAAAGGGGCAATGCCATAGTGATCAGAGGAAGAAATTTTCTGGTCTTTGATATAAAACCATTTTTCCTCCAACCTTGTACGGAGGCCGCCATGGAAAACTCCAAATATTGTGATTCCGCACAAATAGATACAACGGCTCCGTCTAGTTCAGGTTTCTTTGATAAAGCAACGCTGGGACGGAGCCGAAAAGGAATTTCTAGAGGAGAAAGTGGGGTTCCATCCCCAGAAACGATTCACAGAGTGTGATAAAGCATGCGATGTGGAGAATAGAGTTGGCTGTGAGCTGATGAAGCTGCACACCGTAGACAAAAAGAAGCCCACGAAGAAACTCGTTGGCAGGAAGAGATAAACCGCGCAAGAGAAAGTCAAAAAACATCACCCGAAAGCCGCTCGGGGGCTTGGGGATGCGCTCAGTGCTAGGGAAAACGACCTGATCGTTGGCAGAGATGAGGCCATTGCCCTGGGCTTTCTCCAGATCCCTCTGCTTGAAGACCGATGGCACCTAGCTGGTTGCGGAGTTCCCGGCGACGTTCTTGCCCATCTTGTTCTTCTGCGCAAGATGCTTCACGCGCATCTAAAGCTTGCGGACGGGGGTTGTACATGAGCTCAAAGGTGCGCAGGGTGTGCAACAATGGTGGCGGCAGCGGAAGCAATGAACTGGTAAACAGTAAAATTCCCCACTATCCCCCTTATATAGCTTCCTACAGAAGGAATGTGGGCTGAGACCTGGCGCTCATAGCGGAAATGGCAGCCCACTAACTGGCAAGGATATTGCGAAATTACCGCGCTGCACATGGGTAATGGTCAGTATCTAGGGATAATTACAAAACAGATTAATGATATTAATGATGTCACAAATGTACGAGTAACGGGAAGTGAGGACTATGACAACAGCGGATACTAGTAAGATGAACATTCAGAAGATGCTTCGATATGATGTATATGTATAGGAGAAGATCAAGGAAGTCAACGAAAAATTGAGTCCGGTAGAGGAGAAATCATTCTTTGAGTCTATACCCAAAAATATTCGGATATAGCCTTGGGGGCTACTACCATCGGGAGCGCTGAGTGCGCACCCGACGATATTATCGAGTCACGATATGATCTCATGACATGAAAGAACGCACAATGTCTTTGAGCCTATACTCGAAATAAGTTTTTTCAACTATAGCCTCGGGGCTACTCCCATCGGGAGTGCTGGGCGCGCACCCGACGATGCTTTATAATGAACAATGGAGGAAAGGACGCAAAGGAGATTTTGAAAATATCACTACTACCAACGGGAGGGAGTTTTATCAATTAAGGTGGAATAACCCGAATATTTGACACATTAGAACAGTCAAACAAGGCCGTGACATATGATTCTCGAGTTGCGTCATCGCGACGGAACTCGAATGCCGTGGTTGAAATATATGACGAAGGTAAGACCCCGGGATCCGTCCTGTGTGGCCCGGTATACGCACATGGATGCGCTCTGCTGGTACTTATCCGTGTCTACGACGCGAAGAAAATCCTGGTGGACGCACTGGGTACCCTGAGAACCACCGGGATTCATTTTTTGTAAGTCCTAAATGCGGCAAAAGAATGAGTTTGACCGGTTTCCCAAACTTGGACTTGAATTTGAAGTAGGTGACAAGTATCTATTCTGGCAGTTAACTGGCCTCTTGATCCGTCAGAGTTGTCAGGCTTGCTCATCAAAACCCCTCGTGAAACATTATAATGAAAAATAAGTCTAAAGACCAAGTCGAAGAGTTGAAGATCTGAAGAAATCGAGTATTGATCAAGTCGGAGATTTGAAGATCCGAGATTCAACCCGAATCTGCAATTCTAGTAGAATCTCAGGGGCTACTGACAAGGGTATAGATAATAGAGCCCGTCAGTTGAGAACCCCTGAGGCCCGTTAAGCTAGGCCCAATTGTAATACTAGTCGAAATACGAGTTCATGTCGTATATCGATATTGTAATCTGTGTCGGATCCCACCCGATCCTCGAGACCTGGCCATCTATATATAGGGGCCAGGAGGGGATGGTGTGGGACAGATTGAAAGCAAGCCAGGTTTACACCCACGATTACTTTTGATAGCCACCTTGTTTGACTGATTTTACCTTCGAGTTCATCCGACGCCCTATCTCCCCGATCCTAAGTCCTTCATCCAGAACATTTGTCGAGTTAACCCCTCATCACCTCTTGATCGCTTTCTTTTTTAGTTCTTGTGATCACGGAACTTTTGAGGAAGTTGCTACAGTAGCTTATGCTTTAATGGTTGGTATATTTTATTTTGAAACTGAAACAAAAGAGTAGATTTATTATCATGTTTATGCTAATGTTGCTAATAGAATTGTGTGAAGTTTTGTATGAAGGAAGTTTTCAAGTGTAGGGAATGGAGAGTGATGAGATGAGATGAAGTATGGACAAAAGCTCAAGCTTGGGGATGCCCATGTCACCCCAAGAAATATCCAAGAGGTACAAGCATAAAAGCTTGGGGATGCCCCCGAGGCACCCTTCTTCATCGGCAAAAATCAGGTCACCTTTCAACACACTATATTTTTATTGCTTCATATTCTATGCGTTTTTCTTGGAGCGTCTTTACTTCTGCTTTCAGTTTTCTTTTGTTTTGTTTGCTGCAATAAATGGTTGGACCCCAACAAATTTCTTTTGGAGAAGACATACTTCATTTTTCGTTGCCAAGAACACTCTAGTATTCACTCTTATCGTTCAACGAGTGTTCTCTTTTTCCAGTACTGCGTTTAGCTTTCATTTTTTGCCTTGATTTTTGTTCAGATCTTGTTATATTTTTGCATCAAGGTGTATTTAGACCACTAGTCTATGTTGGTTTTCATCAAAAGAGTTGTTTCAAAAAGGTTTGAATGATGTTGGAAAAGAGAAAAAAAGTTTTCATGCCTATAGTGGTACAAATGGGAGCTTGTTAGACTGCGGCTTAGAATTTTGCATGTCATGCTTGATGTCATTTTGATAGTATGCTTAGTAGTTTTTGCTGTAGCATGACTTGTCTCAAATGACTGAGACTGCTTAATGAGCCTTTGAAAAAATCATGCGTTATTTTTATTATATGGGAGCATGTTATTGTGGTTTTCTCCTTTGATGCTTTATTTGGGTTGACTTGGCGCATGCTTACAACATATTTGACTCTAACAAAGTCGCCATATAAGCCTCTATGATCATTTGGTTTTTGACTTGTAATACCACTTTATGCTTCGGTTAATGATGTTTTGTCGCTATGCATGATTATGGCCATTATTGCTCTCTTAGTTGGTCGCTCCCAGTCTTTTGCTAGCCTTCATTTTGTACTGAGTATGAGCTTTGCTCGTGCATCCAACTCCCAAAAACCAAGTTTGCCAATGTGTCCACTATAAATTCCTATGCATGGTATTTGCAAGCCATTCCAAATAAATTTTCATGTGCTACCTTTCAAAAAACCTTCAAAATACATCTCAATTTGTGACACTGTTTTCAGCTCATGGGGACGTAGTGGTCGGATTTGCTATCTTCCATATTTTTTTTATTCCAAAAAAAGGCACTCCTCCATGGTATGTGAAAGTTGGTGGGCACCCGATGGAATCGGTTAGCCATGGTTTGTGAAAGGAAAAGTGGGGAGGAGTGCCAAGCTTTATAAAAGAACACCAAAGTGCCAATCTCTCTCAAAAACTTGCTTTCTATGGAAGATAGTAAGAACCCCATTGCTAGTCATTGACAAAGACAACCACCTCTCAAAACCAATTTTTATCTATCTGTTTACAAATGAAAAGCTCTAGCACATGTTTAATCACTGCTTCCCTCTGCGAAGGGCCTTTCTTTTACTTTTATGTTGAGTCTCCACCTTCTACCTTTATACACCGTCTAAGAGAGCATAGTTGTCATTCTAAGTTTAATGTGCATAGTCCCAAAGTTTATCATTGATTGATTCATGATTATGGTTTTGCTTGTTCTTAAATTATTTGTATCTAGTCGCCCTCTTAAACTTGAAGGTGTCCTATGCATTTATGTTTTGCTATTCCATGAAGGACAAGCTGAAAACCACTTTGCTATGTTTTTCTATATGATTTGAACACACACTTGACTTTCAATGTTTCATTACTCATGATCTTTCATTTGTGTTACTTTTCATGTTATAACATGGTTGCTAAGTTCTATTGTCAAGATTATGTCTCTTATGCCCATGTTTTAAGTACTTTGATCTCAGCACTCAATGCTTTATATCGTTGATCAAGATTGTGATGGTGCATGTCACCTCAAAAATTATTATTTTGTTATCACTTACCTACTCGAGGACGAGCAGGAGTTAAGCTTGGGGATGCTTGATACGTCTCAAACGTATCTATAATTTTTGATGCTCCATGCTTGTTTATACACCATTTGCTTTGTGTTTTGTTACACTTCGTGGCATTTTTATGCATTTTCCGGAACTAACCTACTAACGAGATGCCACAGTGTCAGTTCCCTGTTTTTTGCTGTTTTTGTGTTTAAGAAAAGCTACACAGGAAATATTCTCGGAATTGGACGAAACAAAAGCCGAACCTCCTATTTTTCCTAAAGCGTTGCGAAGTCCGAAGATGAGACAGAGGGGGCCAGGACCCAGCCACACCCTAGGGTGGCGCGGCCTAGCCCTGGCCCGCGCCACCAGGGGTTGAGGCCGCCTGGTCCACCTCCTGACGCCGCCCTTCCGCCTATATATTCCCCTCGACCTAAAAAACCTAAAGACCCGATCAATTTTCCCGAAACACATCGCGATCCACCGCCGCCATCGACCCGAGATCGGGAGGGTCCAGAAGCTCTTCCCAGCACCCTGCCGGAGAGGGGAATCGCCACCGGAGGTCTTCTTCATCGCCATGCTTGCCTCCTGCGTGATGAGTGAGTAGTCTACCTTGGACTATGGGTCCATAGCAGTAGCTAGATGGTTGTCTTCTCCACCATGTGCTTCATGTTTAGATCTCGTGAGCTGCCTTACAAGATCGAGATCATCTTTGTGTAATTCTACATGTTGTGTTTGTTGGGATCCAATGAATATTGGTGTTATGTTAAGTTGATGTGATGTATTTTATCTTATGTTATATCTATGTTGTTTATGATCTTGCATGATCTCCGTTGTTAGTAGCTATCTTGGCCAAGTAGATACTAGTGACTCCAAGAGGGGGTATTTATGCTCGATAGTTGGGTTCATGCCTCTATTTAATCTGGTGGAGTGACAGAAACCTCTAAGGTTGTAGATGTGCTGTTGCCACTAGGGAGAAAACAACATTCTTGTTTCCAAGGACATTCGTTTTGTTTACATTACACACTTTGCTTAATGCAGTTATCTCTTGTTCGCAACTTAATACTCGTGGGGTGTTCGGACGATATCCTCGTGGGTGGATTATTAGTCATAGATGCAGTTGGATGGCGGTCTATGTATTTTGTTGTAATGCCCAGAGTAAACTCATAGTGATCCTCATGACATATGCACGTTATCTTTATTCTATCAATTGCCCAACTGTAATTTGTTTACCCAGCATGTTGTTATTTATTTTATGGAGAGACACCACTAGTGAACTGTGGACCCCGGTCCAATTTCCTTTACATTGCTATCACCGTTTACTTTTACTCGCACTGTTTACTTTCTTGCATACTACTATTGCTTTCCACTCAATACGCTCATACCTTTGTTTACAGCAAACCGGTGAGATTGACAACCTCATCGTAAGTTGGAAGCAAAGTTCTTGGTTGTGTTGTGTGCAGGTTCCACGTTGTTGCTGGTGCAAAGCAAAGCCCTGGACGATGCGCCTTATAAATTGTCCGGAGCTATCGCGAAGCTAGAAGACATCACCTTCTGAAGTTTGGCTTTTTCCTACTGGTTCGATAAACCTCGGTTTCTTACTGAGGGAAAACTTGCTACTGTGCTCATCATACCTTCCTCTTGGGGTTCCCAACTGGGTGGTTATCTGCCCACATCAGCGCATGCCATGCCAGCTCCTGGAGCCGGGCAAGGCGCTCAAGGTCCCCTGCCGGCTCGCTCGCACGTGAGCCAGAGTATTGGCGAACCTGTTGACCCCCTGAAGGATGACGCTCGCCACCGGCTCAACCAGCTGGCGGACTCCAATCTCGACGAGGAGGAGTCCTTGTCGGGACTAGTCTGCTTCGGTCCGTGCATCCGCAGCGAACCTTTTCTGCTAAAGTTCGCGCTCCCGCGGGACATGCCCAAGTACACCGGAGCAGTAAAGCCGGAGGACTGGCTGTTTGACTATGCCATCACTGTCGACATCGCGGGCAGCAACAAGAGGCTGGCGGTGTGCTACGTGCCGCTCAAGCTCCAAGGATCTGCAAGGACATGGCTCAACAGCCTGCCGGCTCTACAGATCAACTCGTGGTTTGATTTCAAGGAGGCATTCGTCAAGAACTTCACCGGAACATACAAGCGATCTCCCCGCCCGCGGCAGCTGGCCCTCTGCAAGCAAGGCCCAGATGAGCCGGGTCATGACTGCCTCACGAGGTGGTCGGAGCTGTGCAACTCATGCGAGGGAGTAGGTGAAGAGCAAGCCATCGGATACTTCACCGATGGATGCAGAGAAGGGTCCCTGATGAAGCACAAGCTCAACAGGGCTGAGCCGAAGACCATGGCCGAATTCATGGCGATAGCGGACAAGTACGCATCGTCCGACTTCGCGGCCAAGGTGCAGTTCACTGAGTCAGGACCGGCAGCAGGACAATCTCAGCCGACATCCGGCCAGGGCGGGCATCAGAACCGTGAACATCATGGCAAGAGAAAAGCGAGCGCCATGACAACAAGTATGGCTCGAAGCAGGTGGCCGCAGTCCAAGGAAGCCCGGGGGCTACGGGCGGTAGCCAAAGGCACAAGAGCAACAAGTTCAACAAAGACAAGTACACCATCGAGGTGATGTTGGACCAGCCATGCAAGTTCCACAGTGTCTCAGGCAAGCTGGCGGGACACACCACGCGCCAGTGCAATTTCACCAGAGACTTGGAGCGAGGGAACCACCAGCTGCCGGGGCCACTGCCAGGCCTGCCGGCTGAAGGGCAAGGAAATCAGAATCGTGACCGACAGTCAGCTAAGGTAGCCGGAGACTACCATGAAGAAGCCAACGTCGAGCAGTACCATGTCTTCACCACTCAGAAAGATGACGCGAAGGATGATTACTGGTTTGGCATCGATTTGAACGCGGTCATGCCGGCAGAGCTCCAATACATGCACTGGTCCAAGGCGTCCATCACATCCGCCGCTTATGCCCAGACCCGGGGGCTACGCTCTGGTCCTGAACCCCATCGTGTTCTCCGAGACGCACATTTCCCGCTTCTCGCGCGTGCTCATTGATGGAGGCAGCAGCATTAATCTCCTGTATCGTACCTCAATGGAGAAGCTGGGAATCCCCGCAGCTCAGCTGAAGCCAACTAAGCTAACCTTCCACGACATCGTGCCGGGGCTCTCATGCACGCCCATGGGAAGAATCCAGCTGGAGGTGCTGTTCGGAGATAAGGACAACTTCCACCGTGAGCCAATCTGGTTCGAAGTGGTGGACCTCAACAGCCCATACCATGCGCTTCTTGGTCGCCCAGCTCTAGCCAAGTTCATGGCGATCCCGCACTACGCGGACCTCAAGATGAAGCTCCCCGCCTCCCATGGGGTGATCACCATCACGGGATGCTACAATAAATCAATGGAGTGTGCGAAATCCAACTCTAAGCTTGTCGAGGCATTGGTTGTCGCGGAGGAGAAGTGCCAACTCCTTCAGTGGGTGGCGCTGACCTAACCTGGACGGCTAGCTCCGAGCCAGCCGGCTTCCAATCCCAAGTCGGCTAGCGACACCAAGAAGATCCCACCAGAGGTGGACAAGATGGCTAAGGCCGTTGCTCCAGAGGTCGGCCTTTCCGCAAAGTAGGAAAGCGAGCCCACAAACCTCGCCCGCGAAAAATCGAGATATCGATCGTCTAAGCCCTTCGGTCCGCCAAGGCAAAAAATCTTGTATCCCGAACAAGTCTCGATGAATAAAAGAAAGCTGGGCGGCATACGGTCGGTTCCCTGAAAAGTGTCTTGAGTATTTTTTATCTTTCTAGTGCTATCCATCTGACTAAAAACCGGCTTCAAGCGGAAGCCGGCTATCCCGAACAACCGAATCTCTTGTCAGACGAACGAGTACTTCGTGCGGATCAGACCCCGAGCCTAACCTCCTTTCCAGGCTCATGATGGCCATCAGGGACGGAGCCGGCAAGTCACCCACCGAGGAAAATCGCTAAGAGAAGAAATCATAAATCCCAAAAATGTCGTCGTTCACCTGAGCGCTAGGTGTATCGATTACTGATTGCGCGTAGGCTGGACTGAGCCAGGTCTCTTAAATACTGAAGTACTACTTCTCATCCTGCGGCCTGCTCCCACCCTAGACCGGCATTCGGCTGCCGGTCCAAGAGAGACGAACCAGCACCAGGCTGCCAGTTGGGGGTAGAAGAGCCGAAGGATGGGAAGATAAAGGAAAAGGTTGAGGGGATCAGGTTAAGGCCAGTCCACAAACAATTAAAAATCGATACATCAGAAACTTGGGGTAAAATGGCACCGATGTGTGCAAATACGATTTTGTTAGATACAGGAAAAGTTTAGCACACAAATAAACAATGATAAAGAGCCCCGACCCAGCTAAGGGTCGGTTGGGGCATCAGCCGGCTTGAGAGGGGTGCTATAAGTGGTCCTCGCCGCCAGCAAGAAATCTTCGCCATCGGGAGATGGTGGAATGGAGCTGCCGGTGAGGTCCTCGGTTGTATTCTCAGACGCCTCCACGAAGCCAGGCGTCTCAAAGTCCATGGCGCCATCGTCGTGGCTTTCACCCGCATCAAAGAGCTTGTCGGTGTTTGCACATTCTGCAATAGCGGAGGCACGCTGGTGAAGCTTGACCAGGTCAATGCCACTCAAGCCGTCCTTGCGGAGATGCTCTAGCTGGTCCAGGTTGATGCCCTGGTACCACGAGAGCACAAAGGACAGGGCCTTTTCGGCGCCGGCTCGGGCCGCAGACTCCTTCCTGACGTCAACCCGGTTAGACACGAGCATCATCCAAAGGAGGAGCCGATCGACGTTGTTAGGTTCCGTTTGTCCCGGCCATAGAGCCTAGAAGATAGAAGCAACAGTGCTGCGCAGCCGCAACCCCAAGGCAGCCACGGGCTGGAGCCAGCCCTTGATCGATGCCATCAACTCCTCCGTGGAGAGCTCAGCTTTGGGATTCTTGTGGCAGACGATGTGTTACTCCGCCCGGCACTCTTCTACCACAGCTGCCTCATCCTCAGCAGAGTCGGGGAAGGCCTCTGTAAGTGCAACAAGTAAGAAGGGAAATAGCGCAAAGGAATGAAAGCGGGAAAGCGGAAGAAGGGACGCACCAAGGAGGGCATCCTATAGCCCCTGGAGGCCAGCGTGGATCTTGTGGTCTCGCGCATGCCAGACGCCAAGTTTGGCATCGTACTTATCGAAGTCGGACTCCCGGCGATTCATTAACTCCTTGACCTTGGCATCATGCTTCTTGTTCTCGGTGTCCTGCGCCGCACGAAGCTCATCCACCTCAGCATCATGCTTTGCTGCGAGGACCTTCTTGTCCTCGGCCAGCCGCCATTCAAACTCCTGTCGTAGCGTCAACTCTGCCTCCTTGGCCTTTGCTAGCTCCGCCTCTAGTCTGAGGGCCCTACCGGCTTGAGCCTGCAAGGTCTTTATGCGGTCCTCTTGCTCCTGATGAAGCCGGCTGACCTCACGAGCCGACACCAAGTCGGCAAGTTGATCTTCGAGCGAGGATGTGTGGGAGGCAGCATTTGCGTGCGGAAGATGTTAAAGGCAAAGCAACAGTAGAAGTGCGCACCAAAAGTAGAAGAATTTGGGGCTTACCCGACAGCTTCCCCAAGTCCTTCAGGGCTTGGTACTGAGACTTGTCGGTGTGATACTTTGCCAGCAACTTCTAGAAGATGCTGGACCGAAGCTCATTGATACCCTAACATTACAAAAGAGTGATTTTCAGCGAGAGTCGGTTCCAAGCCAGCTGCCTCTACAGCTACCTCGAAACTCGGGGGTTAGTAGGAGGAGGAATCAGTCACAGAGCGACCGGCTCCAGCCCTTAGCCGGCATGGCACTGCAGCCAGCAAAAGAATCTAAAGCTGAGAACAAGTTACTTACATTAACAGTTTTCTCCGCCTCGATGAACTGGAGGCCAGCATTTCCCAGTGACTCCTTGATAGTGGCAAGTTGTTTGCCCAGTTTCGCCAAAGTCAAATTCCTATCCCTAGTTTCGCTGGTTTCGCTAGAGCCGGCGCTGGAAGATGTGTCCGCCCATTCCTTCTGAAGCTGGCTGGCAGAGCTTTGGCTACCAACGTTGGACCCGGTCGAAGCCGTAAAGGCTCTCCCTTCCGAAGCGCTCTTGGCGGCCATCCCAGGAGTAACGGAAGCTTCACCGCGGTCGCCATCCTTAGTTCGGGCAACAGGAGTTTCCTAAGAAACCTTCTCAGGGTCGGCGTCAACTCCAACATGAGGAGGATCGGCGGCCTTATCAACCTCCGTCGCAGGCATGGGCATGGCAGTCTCCGTGCCTGGTGCAGGTGCAGCGTCGGAGGAAGCTCGCGCGGCTGTCTCTGGGGGCTCTAGTGTCTCTACGCTAGCCGAAGCCTCTTCCATCGCATCTTCCATGATCTCGCGTGGTTCTCCCTGGCCAGCTTGGCCAGAAGATGCCTCAGCAGCAGCGAACGAGGCGAGGGAGAGGCAAGTGCTGACTGTCTGGGTCGGTTTGACCGACCCAACAACTCAGCTGGGGTTTTGGTCCAGCCTGTTGGGCTAGGCTGATCAATTGGGTCAAGGCCCAAAATTCAGCTTGTATCCAAAACCAAATCTCAAAATTCTTTTAATAAAACATTTCAAATACAAAACAACTTAAAACTATTTGATTCATAACTTTTGCAGTAAATCTTTCCTTTCAATGTGATTAATTACATACTGGATTAATAAGATATTTCTTATTTACTTTTCAAAATAACCTTTAACTTTGAAATTCTCTAAATATCATTTTCAAAATCTTTATTATTATTAATAATAATTAAAATTGAAGGTTAAGTCCTTCCTTACTTAAACAAACTTTTATCTATTTAAATAAATTCTAATATTTTTTATGATTATAAATTGCTTTAATACTTGAATTGAGTTCTTAAAATGCAAAGTCTTGGGTAAAACACACAAATACGTAAATAAAAGAAATAAATCACTATGTATTGCATATCATTGCACCATAGCATCCATTTGCTTCTTTAAACATTGTCCTTACCGGACAATGATGGTATTTTGTAGAACAAGGAGATCAGGAGTATCGCCAAGCATCTGACTCCACTACCTTTCAGTCACAAGGCAAGTTTCCCTTGCTCATATCTTGTTGGAATTATGCCCTAGAGGCAATAATAAAGATGTTATTATTATAATTCTTGTTCACGATAATGTTTATATTCTATGATAGAATTGTATTAAGTGGAAACATTAATACTTGTGTAGTTTATGAACAACACCGTGTCCCTAGTACGCCTCTATGGACTAGTTCATTGATTAATGATGGTTAAGGTTTCCTAACCATAGACATGAGTTTTCAATTAATAATGGAGTCATATAATTAGGAGAATGATGTGATGGACAGACCCAAATAAAGCACAACAATTAGATCGTGTCATTGTCTTCATCTTTGCAAAGTTTTTCCCTATGTCAAGTATTGTATTCCTTAGACCATGAGATAATGCAACTTCCTAGTGCCGAAAGAGAGCTTTGAGGTCATCAAACGTCATCCTATGAAAGGGTGATCATAAAGGTGTCTCTCAGGTGATCGGAAAGTACTTGTTGGGTTGTATGTATCGAGATGGAATTTGTCCCTCCTGAGTCAGAGAGATATACTTCGGGCCCACTCGGTAATCAATATCAACACCGCTTGCAAGCATGTGGTTAAGGAGTTAATCACAAAGTGATATTGGATTATGGAATGAGTAAGGTACTTGCTGTGAACGAGATTGAACTAGGTATGATGATACCGACGATCGAATCTCGGGCAAGTAAAATATCGCATGACGAAGGGAATACATATACGGGATTAATTGAATCATGGCATCGTGGTTCATCCGATATGATCATCGATGAATATGTGGGAGTCAATATGGGTTTCTAGATCCGCTATTGATTATTGATAGAAGATCATGTCTGCATATTCTCGAACCCGTAGGGTCACACACTTAACGTGTATCGACGCTAGGATAGAATGGATAATTGGTTATTGATTTTTTGTTCGGAGTCTCGGATAAGATCCCGGACATCACGAGAGGTTCCGGAATGGTCTGGAGAATAAGATTCATATAAATGAAAGCAGTTTTTGGATTCCGGAAAGGTTTCAGAGTTTATCGATATTGTACCAGAGTGTTCTAGAAGGTTACTGAGTGGGGCCATAGTGGGCCCACTTGAAGGAGGCCTGCGTGGGCCTAAAGGGGAGTGTTTTGGCCACTCGGGCCAGGCGCACCAAGCCCCTAAGGCCCAGCCGACCAGCCCAAGGGGAAACCCTAGGGCAACACTTTCTAGAAGGAAGGGGGGAAACTTGCCCCCCACTCCTCTCCCTTTGGCCACCGCCCTAGGCTTGGAGGAGGGGCCAAACTGGCCGCCCAGCCTCCTATATAAGGGAGGGCTGGGGCGCAGCCCCTCTCTCCTAACCCTAGTCGCCGGCCAATTGCTGCCCTCCACTTCTCTCTCTCGCGACTGCACGTAGGCGAAGCCTTGCTGCAGAAATTCTCCACCATAAGCACCACGCCGTCATGCTGCTAATCCAATCTATCTCTCCACCATACTTGCTGGACCAAGGAAGGAGGAGATGTCATTGAGCCGTACATGTGCATCTCTCGGAGGCGTCACCACTTGCGGTGTTGGATCGGATCGGATCGCGAGGAGGAGAAGGCTAGTACGACTACATCATCCACGTTCTGTTGAATGTTTCCGCTGTGCGATTTCTTCAAGGGTATGAAGATCTCATCTATCTCTCTCTTTGATTACATCTTCTAGATTAGATCTTGGCTTTCTTGTTCGCATCCATAGGAAAATTTTGATTGACTATGCTGCAAAACCCTTCAGTGGTATCAGAGCTAGATCTATGCGTAGATGTGTTTCACGAGTAGAATGCAACATGCTTGTTGCGGGCGTTGATGTTTTTTGTTGCAAACCTCTATGTTGTGTATTTCTTATGGTGTGGCATAGTGAGATCGGAGTGGTACAGGCCAACTTTACGCGACCTTGTTCGCGTGACCGGCTCCGCACTTGACGTGTGGCTTGTTCCACACATGCGGCTGGTGGATGCCAGTTTCTCTCACTATAGTAGTCATGGGATTTACAACGGATGTTAGCAACCATAATATCACTATTGTGGCTTTTCGTAGGTAAGAATCGTTCTTAACTTGTTACTCCCATAAGCCACGTAAAACATGCAACAACAAAGTAGAGGCGTCTAACTTGTTTTTGCAGGGAGTGTTTTTGTGATATGGTATGGCCACAAGATGTAATGTGATATATGTGATGTATGCGATGATCATGTTTTGTAATATTTCATGACTTGCATGTCGATGAGTTCACAACCGGCAGGAGCCATATGGTTGTCTTTATAATTGTGTATGACCTGCGTGTCAACTTCTTATACGCCATGTAATAGCTTTACTTTATCGCTAAGTAGTTAGTCATAGTTGTAGTTGCTATTTGTGGTGGAGGCAATCATGGTGGAGTGATGGAGATCATGACGGCGCGCACATGATGGAGATCATTGTGCGGAGATTGGCTATACCATGTCACATAAAATTATATGCATGTGATGTTTATTCTTTTATGTATCTTATTATGCTTTGATCGTGACGGTAGCATTATAAGATGATTCCTCACTTAAAGATCAAGATAAAATTGTGTTCTCCCCTTATATGCACCATTGCAAAAGTTCGTCGTTTTGAAGCATCTCGTGACGATCGGGTGCTATAAACTCTACGTTCACATACAACGGGTGCAAGCCAGTTTTGCACATGCGGAGATACTTGGGTTTGACTTGACGAGCCTAGCATGTACAGACATGGCCTCGGAACACACAAACCGAAAGGTTAAACATGAGTCATATGAATGATAGGATCGACACTTCGTTGTCCACCATTGAAACCACATCTCTTCTCGTGAAGATCAGATTAGGTGTGGTGAATTTGGATCGTGTTCACTAAACAACTTGAGGGATGTTGAATTTATTGGGAGTTCATCTAGTAATTTGATTAAGTTGAATTAATTTTCTTGAACATTGTCTAAACTGTACTTGCCAATTGTGTAGATCAAATGGCTAAATCCAACTTCAACTTCAACGTGTTTGCTGAGAAAGAAAAGCTTAAAAACAATGGGTCTAACTTCACCAACTGGTTCCACAATCTGAGGATCATTCTCACTGGCGGACAAAAGGCTTATGTACTTGAGGAAGCGCTAGGTAACCTCCCTGCTGCAACAGCAAAAAATGAAGAACTTGCTAACTTCAATTCTCGCAGAGATGATTATGATGCGATTATGAGTACCATGTTGTTTGCTATGGAACCGGAGCTTCAAAATTGTTTTGAGAAGTACCGTGGGCCTTATGAGATACATGAGGAACTGAAAACCATGTTTCAGACTCAAGCCCGTTCTAAGAGATATGAGATCTCTGAGAAGTTTTTTAACTGCAAGATGGAGGAAGGGAGTCCCATTAGTGAGAATGCCATTAAGATGTCGGGCTACACTCAACGCCTTGAGCAACTGGACTGCAAGATTCCAGAAGAGCTCAAGATTGACAGAGTTCTGCAATCACTCCCTCCTAGCTACAAAGGCTTTGTAGTTACTCACAATTAAACTGGTACCACTGATACGATTACTGAGCTCTTTGCAAAGCTAAAAGCTGCAGAGGTGGATATCAAGAAAGATAATCATGTGTTGATGGTCAACAAGACCACTAGCTTCAAGAAAGCTAAGGGTGCAAAGAGATCCTTCAAGAAAGGTAGCAGCAAGCGCATTGCCCCTACTGAGAAGAAGCTCAAGTCTGGACCTAAGCCGGACACTGATTGCTTCTATTGCAAGGACAAGGGTCACTGGAAATGCAACTATCTGAAGTACTTAGCGGATAAGAAGGCTAGCACCATTAAAGGTATATTTGATATACATGTTATTGATGTTTACCTTACTAGCGCTCGTTGTAGTGCCTGGGTATATGATACTGATTCAGTTGCTAATATTTGTAACTCGAAATAGGAGCTATGGAATAGACGGCGGCTAGCAAGGGATGAGGTGACGATGCGCGTCGACAATGGATCAAAAGTTGACATGATGGCCGTCGGCACGCTATCCTTATTTTTACCTTCGGGATTAGTTTTAAACTTAATAAGTGTTAATATGTGCCTACATTGAGCATGAACATTATATCTGGATCATGTTTATTGAAAGACGGTTATTCATTTAAATCTGAGAATAATGGTTGTTCTATTTATATGCATAACATCTTTTATGGTCATGCACTGATGTCTACGCACGCGTCTGTTCTTGTAGACAGTGTTGGGCCTCCAAGTGCAGAGGTTTGTAGAGCAGCAGCAAGTTTCCCTTAAGTGGATCACCCAAGGTTTATCGAACTCAGGGAGGAAGAGGTCAAAGCTATCCCTCTCAAACAACCCTGCAATTACGATACAGAAAGTCTCTTGTGTCCCCAACACACCCAATACACTTGTCAGATGTATAGGTGCACTAGTTCGGCGAAGAGATAGTGAAATACAAGCGGTAGTGATGATTATAAGTAGCAAATGTGGTCTGAAATAAATATCGCTGCGAGCAAACATGTAACAAAACAGGAAGTAAACGGTGTGCAATGCTTGGAAACAAGGCCTAGGGATCATACTTTCACTAGTGGACACACTCCCAACAAATATAACATGATTGAACAAATAAACAACTTCTCTTCACTATGGTACTCTGAATTACTCTCCTATTGAACAACACTAATCATTGCGTAGGGCTACGAAGCACTCCTCAAAGTTCATCAAGTACTTGACAAACACCACTCATAGAGATATTCAAATCAGATCACAACTCAAGATAGATATTATTGCAACTTAGACCAAGTACTAACACGGTGCACACACTGTCAACATTACACCATGAAAGGAGGAATAGATCACTTCAATACTATCATAGTAATAATTATTCTCATAATCCATAAGAGATCACAATCGTAGCCTAGACCAAGTACCACCATGATGCACGCACTGTCACCGTTACACCATGGCAGGAGGAATAGATTACTTTAATAACATCACTAGAGTACACATAATATATGAATAATAACATCTACTTGTTCAACATGATACAAAGCTCACGATCACATAAAGATCACATCATGGGAGAGAGAGGTGAACCACATAGCTACCGGTAGAGCCCTCAGCCCCGGGGATGAACTACTGCCTCCTCATCATAGGAGACAGCAAGGTTGATGGAGATGGCGGTGAGGTCGATGGAGATGGCGAAGACGGCGATGGAGACCGATGGAGATGGCTCCGGGGGCACTTCCCCGTCCCGGCAGGGTGCCGGAACAGAGACTTCTGTCCCCCGAAATTTGTCTTCGACGGCGGCGGAGCTGCGGAACTGTTCTGGGAAAAACGTCGATTCCCTTAGGGTTTTCCATCCCGAGGCTTCTTATAGGCGAAGGGGCATCGTCAGGAGTGGCCCCAGGCCTCCTCACACCTAGGTGGCGCGGGCCAGGGGCAGGCCGCGTGAGCCTAGTATGAGGGCGGCCTGTGGCCCCTCTCCTTCGCCTCTTCGGATCTCTGGAAGCTTCCGGGAAAAATAAGACTTCAGGAACTTGTTTCGTCCAATTCTGAGAATATTTCCTGTGTAGCTTTTCTGAAACACAAAAACAGCAGAAAACAAGGAACTGGCACTGTGGCATCTTGTCAATAGGTTAGTTCCGGAAATCGCATAAAAACGCCACGAAGTGTAACGAAACACAAGGCAAATGGTGTAAAAACAAGCATGGAGCATCAAAAATTATAGATACGTTTGAGACGTATCAGCATCCCCAAGCTTAACTCCTGCTCGTCCTCGAGTAGGTTAGTGATAACAAAAGAATAATTTTTGAGGTGACATGCACCTACACAATCTTGATCATATATGTAAGCATTTGTGAGCTGGGATCATAAGAACTTAAAACATGGGCATGAACGATATAATCTTGACAATAAGAACTTAGCAACCATGTTATAAACATGAAAATGAACACAAACAAAAGATCATGAAAATGAAACAATGAAAGTAAAACGTGTGTTCAAATCATAAGGAAAAACATACAAATGGTTTTCAGCTTGTCCTTCAAAGAGAGCAAAACATAAATGCATAGGACACCTTCAAGTTTAAGAGGGCGACTAGATACAAATAATTTAAGAACAAGTGAAACCAACAATATGAATCAATCAATGAAAACTTTGGGACAATGCACATTATACTCAGAATGACAACTATGCTCTCTTAATGGTGCATAAAGGTAGTGTGACGACCCGCCTTTTACTAAAGGCAAATCTCATGTGTATCTGTGCCATTCCCTGGATCAGTAGATAGCACCACAGTACAAAATAAGTAATCATTGCAATAGCATCCATATTACAACGTAAATCCAGTTACATAGGTCTTCTACCTTATGAGTACACAGCATAAAGCATAGTTGCAGTGAGCTTCCATCTTCATCAAGTGCCACAGGCAGACGTGTTGGAATGTAAGCTCGAGATCCTACTCCTGGTTCCTTACTCGAAATAAAACCTGCACGTTGAATATGCAGCCCCAGAGGGGTCAGTACAATGATGTACTGACAAATGACACTTATTTGGTGGCATTTTTGTGGAAAGACTATACTATATGACATTTGGCTGGTGGATCTCATGGGCTAATTTGCATAAAGCCAATTTTATCCTAAAATCATTTTTAATACTTTTATTAAACATTCAAGACTTTTAAAGGTCAAGATAACCCCCAAAGTTCACCACATACTTGAAAGGTATGTAGCTCTGGGGTGCCACTCAACAAAATTAGAATAACCCTCAGAGTTCACCACATACTGGAGGCATGTAGCTCTGAGGTGTTATTCAAAATAATTCAGGATAGCCCTCAGAGTCCACCACATCCTTGAAAGGTATGTAGCTCTGAGGTGCCCCTGTCCTAAGTGTTTCTAGACAAATTTTAATTTATTCAGAAACGGTGATGAGATTCTTCCGTACATTCCATGTCTAGAGACTCAATTGTCCATAACCGGGGACACGGCTAATCGATTAGTTTTAAACACCTTGCAAGGGTTGTGCACTTTCACCTTACGATTCATTTTATGCCCATACATAAAATGAAACGAGACCTTTTAGAGGAGAGGGCAACTAACTGGCAAGATCCGCTCCAACCTATAATTTTGCTACCACCATCTTCTTGCCGACAAGTTGTACTCCCACATCTAATTAGTCAAGACAGAGCCCATAATGTCATAAGGCTACACTGGAAGTACACTAAGCATGGAAGACATAGCCATCTCTTTGTTCCTGGGTGGCCGACCACAAGTGTACGCCCAGGCAGCAACTACACAAAGTGTAGCCCCAGGTCGCCACTCAACACCACCGCCTTCATCAAACCAATCCACCCAGGTGTTTCATTTTAGTTGAAGTTCTTAACTTTTCACAAAACACTTTCAAGTGGTCTTAGCATGGCATCAAGGTTAACAAGGTACTTAGCATCCTAACAGGTGGGGTTTGAGGGATTGCTACACACTACTAGGATCTAAGCATCTGATAAAACAGTTGAGTAAAACACCTATCATGCATACTACAAGAGGTGAACATACTAATGCATAAGTAAAATGGGTAAGGGAGCATGTGTGTCACTTGCCTTTTTGAAGATCATGACGTTTTTGCTTCTCTCAACTAAGCACGTAGCTCTTCGCATAAACTATAGCACAGAAATAACATACCATAAACATACTACACAAACACAATCAAACAATTCAAACAATTGAAAGGTGTTTGTTTGACAATTTAGATTTATTGAGATGTTATAACAAGAAAGATATGGTAAAGGATCATGATTTGTGAGATATGGATCGGAGAGCTTAGTTGGGGAAGATCAATATGATATGAGAGAATTGGATTAGGCATAATATGATTGATGAAGTTTTTATGCTTTATCAAAGCATAAGAGTTTTAGGAATAGCTCATGTAAAATAAATTACACAAGAGTCAATTTGTGCAACTGCAACACTATTGAGTAAATGTGACAACACTTACTCTTAAATAGCATCTGTTGCATATAGGAACTAGGCTGGGTTTCAAGAATGTTTAAACTACTCAATTAGCACATTTGCAAGTTGAATAGTTCAATACATGTGAACAAAACTAAGTAGGCATGGTATTGGGTATGATTGATTGATATTGGAGGACATGGCTCAAATGGTTCATTGATCAACATGGTGTATAACACATACTATGGTATGGGTTATAACAACTCCACGTTAACAAAATCTAGGTTTGAGATGAATTCATATTCTACTCAAGTAGCACAATTGCAATTTTGAGTACATATATGAATTAGACAAAATATAATGAGTGAGATCTCTATGCTTTATCAAAGCATATTGAATCTTGGAATATCTCATGTGGGTAAATCACATAAGAGACAATATAGTGTATTAGCAATACTATTGAATAAGTGTGACAACAATTATTCTTAAATAGTATATGTTACACTTAAGCTTAGGCTAGAATTCTTATAACATTGAAGTACTCAATTAACTCAAATGCAAATTGAATAGTTCAATGCAAGGCTAAGGTTGAGTAGACATGAGTAAATGACTATAGGTAATGGATATGTATAGATGATACTTGAAAACATGGCTTAAGGTTTCTATGGAGTACAAGAAGTGTTGGTTAGGTACTACAATGTTGATTAGATCAACACCAAAGATAGTAAGAATAGTATCTATGATTGAGGTGTATCACACTTTACTCAAATGACACATTTGTAATTTGAATATGTGTGAACTAGATAATATAGGTCTAATTGGATATGATTTTGATCAAGATGTTGTTTAGATAACATCGATGACTAGGTATGATCATAGGATTTGCTAAAGGTAGAAGGAACCATTACTGAACAGAAATAGATTTAATCTATATAGGTACTACTCAAATTCTCATATTAGAATTTGAATAATTGTGAAGTGGTTCAAGAAATTATGGGTGTGATGCTACTGGATAGCTTGCAGTAAAACAAAGTCACTGCAATTGGAATCATTCTAAAATAAGTTATAGAATTTGGATTATCACCAAAATAGTGATTTGGACAAATTTGAATGCACAAAGTGTGTGCACGTATCAAATTTGGATTTTCTTGATCCTATGATGTTCTACTAGTTGAGAGGATTCCAAGGACTACAAATTTGTAATTTTTGGACACTCGGTTCTAAAGATATGAATTTAACATGCTAACAGAGGGTTTGATTCCAATTTGAAAATAGTTTCAAATTGAACCCATAAAATATAAGGTTTTATTGCTCTACTGGATTCTAGATGTTCTAAGGATTCCAACGGTATCTCATTTGTTATTTTTGGACTTACAGAACAAAAGATATAATTTTTGCAAGATTGGATTGAATTCTGATTTGAAATCCTAATTCGAGTTTCTGTTTTAACCCGAGGCTGCCACGTGGCGATCTGTGATTTGTCGGTACCGATTCGTGCGGATAAGCATTGTGGAGCGTCGGATTTAAGTGGATCTGGACGCACAGGATTGCTCGGTACCTCTTGGCTTAAGTGATCTGTTTTGGACCCTTGGATCTAGATCAAACGAACCAGATCAGATCTGGAAGAGGCTCACCGTGGGGGCTAGGGTTCCGACCGCCGGCGGCGAGCTTGCGGCCAGGGATGGACGCCGGCGACGTTTCCGAGGGTCTCTGGGCAACGGCGAGGGTACGACGGTCTTCAGCGCGGCATGGGGAACTCGGGAGCGTGGTCTTCGTCGAGATTCGCTTCCAGAGGGAGGCGAGGAAGGCGGCTGGAGGAGCTTCGGACGCCGGTGATCTTCGGTTCGCGGTGAAGCGTTGATTTCCCTGCAAAATCGGATAGCCATGGGACATGGGGTGAGGCGCCAGATCATGGGAGGATGAATAGGACAAGAGAGAGAGCCCGAGGACACCTTGGTGCGCCGGAATTTGGCCTGCACGGCCGCAGCAACCGTGGTCTCCGGCAAGCAATTCCGACGGCCTGGCGGCGATTTTGCAAGAGGAAGAAGAGGGGAATCAGAGAGGAGGGGGAGGGTATTTATAGGCGCAGAGGGGTGCCGCATTTAGGCTCGAGAGTAAAGGGGGAGACGGCGACGGTCACGGTGACGGTTTCCAGTGGAGAAGTAACGGCCGGAGGTTAGGGAAGGCCCTGACAGCAGGGGCCCACCTGTCGGCGAGGGGAAGAGGGGTTCAGGGGTACCGTTTCGGGATAGACTAGATGGGCCATGGGCTCCTTTTCTGATCTGGGCCGAGGGGTTCCCCGAGGCCCGTTTCTATATTTTTTTGTTCTGACGATTTATCCTTTTCTGTTTTCTTGTTTCTTTTATAGCTTTTGCAAATTTGATTCAAATCAAGCCAAACCAACTTTGTAAAGTTTTTAAAATTCAAAGTAACAAACCAGAGCAGTAACAAACAGGTTTGCAGAACCAAAACAAGATTTTTAATAAAAGATCTCAATTAAGCCTAAAGGCTTTGCTTGCATAGAAAGATAGAAATAGAGTTTGAACTTGATTATTTCTAAAATAGCAAAATAATAGTTTATAAAATAATGATTGGGAAACATACTCAATTATGGTTTGAAAAAGCAACTCATATTGAATAAAGCAAATTTTGTAAAACTATCTTTTGCAAGCAAGCTTGCATAAAGCTGAATAAAAGTAAGGAAAGATAATACTTTGATTTTTGGTTTTTTTTCAAGGAGGTTCCTTAAGAAAATGAATAGAGGATTTTAAATAGTTTTCAAACAAAGCTTTCAAATAAACTCAAAAAGTTTTAAATCCCTGTGAATTTTCAATCAACACAAGCAAAGTAAAAACGAAAATTTTCCCCCAAAATTTGATAAAATCTTGGGTCGTTACAGGTAGAAGGTGGTGACTCAACATAAAAGTAGAAGAAAGGCCCTTCGCGGAGGGAAGCAGTGATTAAACATATGCTGGAGCTTTTCATTTGTAAAACAGAGAGATAAAAATTGGTTTTTGAGAGGTGGTTGCTTTTGTCAACGACTGGCAATGGGGTTCTTACTATCTTCCATACAAAAATGAAGCAAGTTTTTGAGAGAGAGATTGGCACTTTTGTGCTCTTTTATAAAGCTTGGCACTCCTCCCCACCTTTTTTCCTTTCACAAACCATGGCTAACCGATTCCATCGGGTGCCCACCAACATTCACATTCCATGGAGGAGTGCCTTTTTTCTTTTCTTTTTTCCTTTTTCTTTTCTTTTTGGAATAAGCAATATGGAAGATAGCAAATCCGACCACTACGTCCCCATGAGCTGAAAACAGTGTCACAAAACGAGAAGTATTTTGAAGGTTTTTTGAAAGGTAGCACATGAAAATTTACTTAGAATGGCTTGCAAATACCATGCATAGGAGTTTATAGTGGACACAAGGGCAAACTTGGTTTTTGGGAGTTGGATGCACGAGTAGAGCTCATACTCAGTACAAAATAAGGGCTAGCAAAAGACTGGGAGCGACCAACTAAGAGAGCAATAACGGCCATAATCATATAAAGCGACAAAGTGACATTAAAAGAAGCATAAGATGGCATCAAAAGTCAAAAACTAAATGATCATACAGGCAATGGCGACTTTGTATGAGTCTAACATGTGTGAGCATGCGCCAAGTCAACCCAAATAAAGCATCAAGGAGAAAACCAAATAAATGCTTCCATATAATAAAAACAACGCATGATTTTTTCAAAGGCTCATTAAGCAATCTCAGTTATTTGAGACAAGTCATGCTACAGCAAAACCACTAAGCATACTATCAAAAAGACATCAAGCACGACATGCAAAAGCCTAAGCCGCAGTCTACACAAGCTCCTTCTTGTACCACTATTTTGCATAAAGCTTTTTCTCTTTTCCAACACCATTTGAATTTTTTTAAGACACCTCTTTTGATGAAAACCAATAAAGATCAGAGGAAAAAATACACCTTGATGAAAATATATAACAAGATCTGAACAAAAATCAAGGCGAAAAATGCAAGCTAAACGCAGTAGCAGAAAAAGAGAACACTCGTTGAACGATAAGTGTGAAAACTAGAGTGTTCTTGGCAAATGAAAAGCGAGTTCATCTCCTCCAAAAGAAACATGATGTGATCTAACCATTTATTGCAGCAAACAAAACTAAACTAACTAAGAAAACTAAAATAACTGATGCTCCAAGAGAAACGCATAGTGCATGAAGCAATAAAAATATAGTGTCTTGAAAGGTGACCTGATTTTTGCCGACGAAGAAGGGGTGCTTCGGGGGCATCCCCAAGCTTTGACGCTTGTACTTCTTGGAAATTTCTTGGGGGTGATGCATGGGCATCCCCAAGCTTGAGCTTTTGTTTATTTTTCATCTCATCTCATCATTCTCCAATCCCTACACTTGAAAACTTCCTTCATACAAAACTAAACACAATTCTATTAGCAACATTAGTGTAGCATAACATATAATCAACCTCTTTTTGCTTCAGGTTTCAACCTAAGACCACCACATATATAGCATATACTACTGTAGCAACTTCCCCAAAAGTTCCGTGATAAAAAGAACTCAAAAGAAAGCGATAAAGCGGCAAACACAAATATTGGCAGAAATCTGTCAAAACAGAACAGCTGACAAAGGTCGAATTTTTAAGGTGTTTTCTGTTGCTCAAATCAAAAAGTGTTCAACTAATGAAAGTTTGTATATAACCTGGGGCATATGCACAAGAAATCGCAGGTCCAAAAGATATACAGAGAATTTTCACGAATTTTTACGGTGCAGCACCAAAAACTGTTTCAGGACAGCAACATCCCCAAATCTTACCTCACTCAAATTAGAGGCTTCTCTTGGCACAAAAACGAAATAAAAAGGATAAGGAGCGGTTATTACAGTAGTAATAACTTCCAAGACTCAAATAAAAGAAAAATTACTGAAAAATAAACAATGGGTTATCTCCCAAGAGTGCTTTTCTTTAACGCCTTTGAGCTAGGCGCAGTAATTTGCAAAGATGCTCATGTGGGCGCCATATAAGAGCTTGAGGCAAAGGCGCCATATAGGAACTTAAAGCAATAGAGAGCATCAAAAAGCAGATGTGAAAGACATTTATATCTGAACCACTTCCTATGCATAGGAATCTTGTAAGAAAATAAATCAACGAGGCACATAGTAGCAAACATGGATAGATAAAACAAGTGCCACTTCAAGATTTGCAACATAAAGAGGGGAAACTTAATATTGTTGAGATCCATCAAACCATGTTTCCCTCTCTCATAATAACTTTCAGTAGCATCATGAATAGAACTAACAATATAACTATCACATAAAGCTTCTCTATCATGAGCCACATGCATAAAAGAATTAATATTCACCACATGAACAATAGTAGTAGGAGCAAATTCAATAGAATAATTATTCTCATCACCATAATCATCATAAATAGGAGGCATATTGTAATCATAAGTAATTTTATCCTCAATAGTAGGTGAAATGAAAATATTATACTCATCATCATAGCCATCATAGACTAGAGGTTCAGTATCATCACAAGCTAGAGAACTACTGTGTCGCAAAGCATATTCTTCAAACATATCATCATAAGAAGGAACATCACATATGGGAGATAAACTATCATCAGAGCAAACTTTCTCCACTAAAGCTGGGGAACTAAAAATATCATGCTTAACAAAACCAGCTTCCCCAAGCTTAGACTTTTCTATAGCATCGGTGTTCAAAGCATTCATACTAACAACACTATTAGCATGCAAATTAAGCTCCAAAGGTTTTTCAATTTTCTCTTCAAACACTTCATATCTAAACTCAGAAAAAAGACTAGAGAACTCTTTGTTTTCCATTAAGCCTAACTAGTGAAAATAAAAACAAGAAACAAAAAGATATAATTGCAGAATCTAAAGGAAATAACTTCAAGCACTCACCAGCAACTAAAAGACTTAGTAGCCAAAGGATGTGAGTACCTTTTACCTTACCTCCCCGGCAACGGCGCCAGAAAAGAGCTTGATGTCTACGCACGCGTCTGTTCTTGTAGACAGTGTTGGGCCTCCAAGTGCAGAGGTTTGTAGAGCAGCAGCAAGTTTCCCTTAAGTGGATCACCCAAGGTTTATCGAACTCAGGGAGGAAGAGGTCAAAGCTATCCCTCTCAAACAACCCTGCAATTACGATACAGAAAGTCTCTTGTGTCCCCAACACACCCAATACACTTGTCAGATGTATAGGTGCACTAGTTCGGTGAAGAGATAGTGAAATACAAGCGGTAGTGATGATTATAAGTAGCAAATGTGGTCTGAAATAAATATCGCTGCGAGCAAACATGTAACAAAATAGGAAGTAAACAGTGTGCAATGCTTGGAAACAAGGCCTAGGGATCATACTTTCACTAGTGGACACACTCCCAACAAATATAACATGATTGAACAAATAAACAACTTCTCTTCACTATGGTACTCTGAATTACTCTCCTATTGAACAACACTAATCATTGCGTAGGGCTACGAAGCACTCCTCAAAGTTCATCAAGTACTTGACAAACACCACTCATAGAGATATTCAAATCAGATCACAACTCAAGATAGATATTATTGCAACTTAGACCAAGTACTAACACGGTGCACACACTGTCAACATTACACCATGAAAGGAGGAATAGATCACTTCAATACTATCATAGTAATAATTATTCTCATAATCCATAAGAGATCACAATCGTAGCCTAGACCAAGTACCACCATGATGCACGCACTGTCACCATTACACCATGGCAGGAGGAATAGATTACTTTAATAACATCACTAGAGTACACATAATATATGAATAATAACATCTACTTGTTCAACATGATACAAAGCTCATGATCACATAAAGATCACATCATGGGAGAGAGAGGTGAACCACATAGCTACCGGTAGAGCCCTCAGCCCCGGGGATGAACTACTCCCTCCTCATCATAGGAGACAGCAAGGTTGATGGAGATGGCGGTGAGGTCGATGGAGACGGCGGAGACGGCGATGGAGACAGATGGAGATGGCTCCGGGGGCACTTCCCCGTCCCGGCAGGGTGCCGGAACAGAGACTTCTGTCCCCTAAAATTTGTCTTCGACGGCGGTGGAGCTGCGGAACTGTTCTGGGAAAAACGTCGACTCCCTTAGGGTTTTCCGTCCCGAGGCTTCTTATAGGCGAAGGGGCGTCGTCAGGAGTGGCCCCAGGCCTCCTCACACCTAGGTGGCGCGGGCCAGGGGCAGGCCGCGCGAGCCTAGTGTGAGGGCGGCCTGTGGCCCCTCTCTTTCGCCTCTTCGGATCTCTGGAAGCTTCCGGGAAAAATAAGACTTTAGGAACTTGTTTCGTCCAATTCCGAGAATATTTCCTGTGTAGCTTTTCTGAAACACAAAAATAGCATAAAACAGGGAACTGGCACTGTGGCATCTTGTCAATAGGTTAGTTCCGGAAATCGCATAAAAACGCCACGAAGTGTAACGAAACACAAGGCAAATGGTGTAAAAACAAGCATGGATCATCAAAAATTATAGATACGTTTGAGACGTATCATGCACCTGTCGTGAATGGTTTATTTCTTCTGAATCTCGAAAGCAATGAAACACACATCCATAACATTGAGGCTAAAAGATTCAAAGTAGATAGGGATAATCCAACTTATTTGTGGCACTGCCGTCTAGGTCATATTGGCGTAAAACGCATGAAGAAACTCCATTCTGATGGACTTTTGGAGTCTCTTGATTTTGAATCGTTTGACACGTGCGAGGCATGCCTCATGGGCAAGATGATCAAAACCCCGTTCTCCGGAATAATGGAGCGAGCAACGGACTTATTGGAAATCATACATACCGATGTGTGCGGACCAATGAGTATTTCGATGCGCGGTGGATATCGCTATTTTCTCACTTTTACTGATGACTTTAGTATATATGGGTATGTCTATTTAATGAAACATAAATCTGAAACGTTTGAAAAGTTCAAAGAATTTCAGAACGAAGTGGAGAACCATCATAACAGGAAAATTAAATTTCTGCGATCCGATCGTGGAGGTTAATATTTGAGTTATGATTTTCTCATGCATCTTAAAGCAAGCGGAATCGTTTCGCAACTCACGCCACCTAGAACACCACAGCGCAATGGCGTGTCCGAATGCCGGAATCGAACTCTGTTAGATATGGTGTGATCGATGATGTCTCTCACAGATTTGCCGTTATCATTTTGGGGTTATGAATTAGAAACCGCTGCAATCACTTTAAATAGGTGATGGCTTGTAAGTACAGCCCTTTGGGACCCCAAGAGGAAGGTATGATGAGCACAGTAGCAAGTCTTCCCTCAGCTATGAAACCAAGGTTAAATCAAACCAGTAGGAGAAAGCCAAACTTCAGAAGGTGATGCTTGCTAGCTTCGTGACACTCCAGACAAGGGCGCCAGATAAACTGCTTATCGGTGTGTCTTCGCCCAGCAGCAACATGAAACCTGCAGACAACAAAACCAAGAACTTTGCTCCCAACTTATGATGAGGTTGTCAATCTCACCGGTTTGCTGTAAACAAAGGATTGAGCATATCGAGTGGTAATAGGATAATAGTATGCAAGAAAGTAAACAGAGCGAGTAATAGTAAAATGGTAAAGCAATGTAAAGGAAATTGGACCGGGGTCCACAGTTCACTAGTGGTGTCTCTCCATAAGATAAATAACACATGCTGGGTAAACAAATTATAGTTGGGCAATTGATAGAGCAAAGATAGCGTACATACGTCATGATGATCACTATGAGATTTACTCTGGGCATTATGACAAAATACATAGACCGTAATCAAACAGCATCTATGACTAAAAATCCACTCGCGGGGAATCATCCGAGGACCCCTTGAGTATTAAGTTGCCAGATAATTGCATTAAGCAAAGTGCGTAATGTAAACAAAGCAAATGTCCTTAGACACAAGAATGTTGTTTTCTCCCTAGTGGCAACAACACATCTACAACCTTAGAGGTTTCTGTCACTCCCCTAGATTAAATAGAGGCATGAACCCGACTATCGAGCATAAATACTCCCTCTTGGAGTTACTAGCATCTACTCGGCCAAGATAGCTACTAGCAACAGAAAGCATGCAAGATCATAAACAACATAGAGATAACATAAGATATATAATTCAGCACGTCAACATCACATAGTACCAATACTCATCGGATCCCAACAAACACAACATGTATGATTATACAAAGATGATCCTGATCATGTAGGGCAGCTCACAAGATCTAAACATGAAGCATATGGTGGAGGAGACAACCATCTAGCTACTGCTATGGACCCATAGTCCAAGGTAGACTACTCACACATCACTCTGGAGGCGACCATGGTGGTGTAGAAGGCCTCCGGCAGGGATTCCCCTCTCCGGCAGGGTGTCGAGAAGAGCTCCTGGATCCTCCCGATCTCGCGACGGCGGCGGCAGAGGCTTGCAGTATGTTTCGTGGAAAAGAGATCCATCCCTTAGGGTTTTCCCGTCGAGGGGAACTTATAGGCGAAGGGGCAGCATCAGGAGGTGGACCAGGTGGTCTCACCACAGGTGGGCTAGGCCACGCCCCCTAGTGTTGAGGCTGGCCCCTGGCCCCCTTCCGTCTCATCTTCGGTCTTCGTGAAGCTTCGGTAAAAATAGGAGGTTTGGCTTTTGTTTCGTCCAATTCTGAGAATATTTCCCGTGTAACTTTCTGAAACACAAAAACAGCAGAAAATAGGGAACTCGCACTGTGGCATCTTGTTAATAGGTTAGTTCCGGAAAATGCATAAAAATGCCACGAAGTGTAACAAAACACAAAGCAAATGGTGTAAGAACAAGCATGGAGCATCAAAAATTATAGATACGTTTGAGACGTATCAAGCATCCCCAAGCTTAACTCCTGCTTGTCCTCGAGTAGGTAAGTGATAACAAAAGAATAATTTTTGAGGTGACATGCACCATCACAATCTTGATCATCTATGTAAGCATTGAGTGCTGGGATCAAAGAACTTAAAACATGGGAATAAAAGACATAATCTTGACAATAAAAACTTAGCAACCATGTTATAATCATGAAAAGAAACACAAACAAAAGATCATGAATAATAAACAATGAAAGTCAAACGTGTGTTCAAATCATATGGAAAACATAGCAAATGGTTTTCAGCTTGTCCTTCATGGAATAGCAAAACATAAATGCATAGGACACCTTCAAGTTTAAGAGGGCGACTAGATACAAATAATTTAAGAACAAGTGAAACCAAAATAATGAATCAATCAATGATCACTTTGGGACAATACACATTATACTCAGAATGGCAACTATGCTCTCTTAGACGGTGCATAAAGGTAGAAGGTGTAGACTCAACATAAAAGTAAAAGAAAGACCCTTCACAGAGGGAAGTAGTGATTGCAAGTTTTATAAACCTTCAAAAATTATGGTACATACTAGCTTTGAGCTCTCATTGCCCCCATCATAGGCATCTTGAATGGTTAAAGTAAATGCAAGAACGTTTATGAAGCATATGCTTGACAAATCATAAGTTGAAAACCTCGTGTCCCGTGAAGTACGAATACCCAAACCTCATGCTACTCGACTTAGGGTCCCAAGCAAGCTCTTGTCATTGTAAGTATATGCGTATCATCGAGAACCGCCAACGGGCTACCTCTGTGCCCGATGACATGGAACAAGCCCACATCAAAATGACAGGACAAACAGACAATGAACACCTCGACATCTCTTTTATTTACCATTGGTATAGCTTTTTATTTTGAGATGCGTCGTCGAATGTCCACTATGGGCATGCTGTAAATTTTCACCATGAATTATGCATGGCTTAGATTAGCGGCCCAGGCATTTCTCTAACACATATACAAACTCCATGATCCCGCAAGATCCCCAACTTGTTTCACATCGTGAGTATCCAAAAACAAAAGATCACGATATCAACTCAAATAAGAGAAGTGCAATGTTGAAAGCTTTCCCCATGACGGCATGGTTTGCCTAATTCCCAACTTACAACTTGCAAGCATAACATCAATATAAAAGAGCCACAATGTCAAAATTTTAAGAACGAGAAAAGTAAAGTGTGCCATCACGTTCGTGAGAGCTTTAGTGACTAATTTTTGCATAACACTTATAAGAGTTTAATTCGAAGGATAGATAAAAGCAACTCAAATGTACTTGGAATAGCAAATTGCTAATAGGTATGTATGGTGGACACATTGGCATAACTTGGTTTTTGGGAGTTGGATGCACGAGTAGAGCTCATACTCAGTACAAAATGAGGGCTAGAAAAAGACTGGGAGCGACCAACTAAGAGAGCAAAAATGGCCATAATCATGCAAAGCGACAAAGCAACATTAAGAGAAGCTTAAAATGGCATCAAAAGTCAAAAACTAACTGATCATATAGGCTTATGGAGACTTGTTAGAGTCAGACATGTTGTAAGCATGCGCCAAGTCAACCCAAATAAAGCATCAAAGGAGAAAATCAAATAAATGCTTCCACAAAATAAGAACAACGCATGATTTTTTCAAAGGCTCATTAAGCAATCTCAGTCATTTGAGGCAAGTCATGCTACAGCAAAAATCACTAAGCATACTATCAAAATGACATCAAGCATGGCATGCAAAAGTCTAAGCCACAGTCTAAACAAGCTCCTTTTTGTACCACTTTTTTTTGGAAACTTTTTCTCTTTTCCAACACCATTCGAACCTTTTTGAAACAACCTTTTTGATGAATACCAACATAGACCAGAGGTCCAAATACACCTTGATGCAAATATAAAACAAAATCTGAACAAAAATCAAGGCGAAAACGAAAGCTAAACGCAGTTCTAGAAAAAGAGAACACTTGTTGAACGATAAGAGTGAAAAATGGAGTGTTCTTGGCAAATGAAAAACGAGTACATCTCCTCCAAAAGAAATTTGTTGGGGTCCAACCATTTATTGCAGAAAACAAAACAAAAGAAAACTGAAAACTAAAGTAAAGACGCTCCAAGAAAAATGCATAGTGCATGAAGCAATAAAAATATAATGTTTTGAAAGGTGACCTGATTTTTGCCGATGAAGAAGGGGTGCCTCGAGGGCATCCCCAAGCTTTGACGCTTGTACCTCTTGGATATTTATTGGGGTGCGTGGGCATCCCCAGGCTTGAGATTTTGTCCATTCTTCATCTCATCTCATCATTCTCCAATCCCTACACTTGAAAACTTCCTTTATACAAAACTCAACACAATTCTATTAGCAATGTTAGTATAAGCATAATAATAAACAACCCTTTTTGGTTCAGGTTTCAACTCAAAAACACCACATATAAAGAATATACTACCGTAGCAACTTCCCCAAAAGTTCTGTAAAAAAGAAAGCGATCGAGAGGCAAACACAAATAGTGGCAGAAATCTGTCAAAACTAAACAGCTGACAAAGGTCGGTTTTTTCGGGGACCTTCTGTTGCTCAAATCGAAAAGTGTAAAACTAATGAAAGTTTGCATATAACCTGGGGCATATGCACAAGAAATCGCAGGTCAAAAAGATATACTGAGAATTTTCACGAATTTTTATGGTGCAGCACCGAAATATGTTTCAGGACAGCAACTTCCCCAAATCTTACCTCACTCAAATTAGAGGTTCTCCTTGGCACAACAACAAAATAAAAAGGATAAGGAGCAGTTATTACAGTAGTAATAACTTCCAAGACTCAAATAAAATAAAAAAGTACTGAAAATAAAACAATGGGTTATCTCCCAAGAGTGCTTTTCTTTAACGCCTTTGTGCTAGGCGCAGAAAGTGCAAATCAAATAATATCAAGCGATGAAGCATCAAGCTCATAATTTGCTCTAAGAATAGAGTCAAAAAGTAATTTCTTCCTCCATCTAGGGAAGTGTTCCATACCTTTCCTTAATGGGAATTGATATTTGATGGTGCCTTCTTTCATATCAATGATGGCACCTACAGTTCGAAGAAAAGGTCTTCCCCAAATAATAGGACATGAAGCATTGCATTCAACATCCATGACAATAAAATCAACGGGAACAAGGTTATTGTTAACCATAATAAGAACATCATTAATTCTTCCAAATGGTTTCTTCTTAGCAACATCAGCAAGAGGAACATCAAATTAACACTTTTCAAGCGGTGGTAAACCAGGCATGTCATAAATCTTTCTAGGCATAATAGAAATACTAGCACCTAGATAACATAAAGCATGGCAATCAAAACCATTAACATGCATATCAATTATGGGCTCCCAACCATCTTCTAACTTCTTGGGAATAGAGGCTTTTTGTTTCAACTTTTCGTCCCTAATTTTCATGAGAGCATTGGTAATATGATTTGTAAAAGCAATATTCAAAGAACTTGCATTAGGACTCAAAGCAAGCTTTTGCAAGAACAAAATAACTTCAGATATATTGCAGCCATCAACATCAAAATCATTAAAATAAATAGAGCTATCATCCCCCACACTCCGAAAAATTTCAGCACTCTTTTGAGAAAAAGTGTTTGCAGTTTTGGGCTTTTTCGCATAAGGAGTAGGAGTTTTCTCTATACCAATCAAAGTAAGAGGATTGCTAGTATTTGGAACAACAGCATTAGAGGTAGTAATAGTACATACCTTCATCTTTCTAGCCATCTCATCTTCTATTTCCCACCTGGCATGCAATTCTGCTAACATCCTAACATTTTCATCAATTTTAACTTGGATAGCATTAGTAGCGGCAAAAGTATTGCTTTCTTTCACCTCATTAGGCAACACTTTTAGTTTCAGAAGTTCAACATAAAGAGAAAGGCTATCAACTTTAGAAGCAAGAATATCAATTTTGCCCAACTTTTCCTCAACAGACTTGTTAAAAATAGTTTGCTTACCGATGAAGTCCTTGAGCATGACTTCAAGCTCAGAGGACGCGCCCCTAGTGTTGTTGAAGGAATTACATAAGAGTTACCATAAACATTACCATTGGTAGAAGGATACGACCTATAATTGTTACTAGCAAAATTGTTCCTATAAGCATTATTGTTGAAATTATTATTTCTAATGAAGTTTACATCAACATGCTCTTATTGAGCAACCAAAGAGGCCGAAGGAACATTATTAGGATCAACATGAGTTCTATCATTGGAAAGCATAAGCATAATAGCATCAATCTTATCACTCAAGGAAGAGGTTTCCTCAACAGAATTTACCTTCTTACCTTGTGGAGCTCTCTCGGTGTGCCATTCAGAATAATTTACCATCATGTTGTTGAGAAGCTTTGTTGCGGCGCCCAAGGTAAGGGACATAAAAGTGCCTCCAGCAGCTGAATCCAATAGGTTCCTTGAAGAAAAATTCAGTCCTGCATAAAAAGTTTGGACAATCATCCAAGTAGTCAGTCCATGAGTGGGACAATTCTTTATCATAGATTTCATTCTTTCCCAAGACTGAGCAACATGTTCATTATCAAACTGTCTAAACTTCATAATATCACTACGCAAAGCTATAATCTTAGCAGGAGGATAGTATTTTCCAATAAAAGCATCCTTACACTTATCCCAAGAATCAATACTATTTCTAGGCAAAGATAGCAACCAATCCTTAGCTCTTCCTCTTAAAGAGAAAGGAAACAACTTAAGCTTAATAATATTACATCTACATCCTTATACTTTTGCATCTCACATAGCTCAACAAAATTGTTGAGATGAGCTACAACATCATCAGAACTGGCACCAGAAAATTGCTCTTTCATAACAAGATTTAATAAAGCAGGTTTGATCTCATAAAAATTTGCCTCAGGAGCAGGTGGCGCAATAGGAGTGCAGATAAAATCATTGTTTTCGGTGCTAGTAAAGTCACACAACTTGGTGTTTTCAGGAGTACCCATTCTAGCAAAACTAAAAGCAAGTAAATAAAACCAACTATAAAGGAAGCTAATTTTTTATATTTTTGATAAAATGATGCAAGCAAAAATAAAATAAAGCAAAAAAATAACAAAGTAAAGATTGTGCGTGCGAGACTCCACTTGCAAAAGTCTTCTTCATCCCCGGCAACTGTGCCAGAAAACTGCTTGATAGCTTGTAAGTACAGCCCGTTGGGAACCCCAAGAGGAAGGTATGATGAGCACAGTAGCAAGTCTTCCCTCAACTATGAAACCAAGGTTAAATCGAACCAGTAGGAGAAAGACAAACTTCAGAAGGTGATGCTTGCTAGCTTCGTGACACTCCAGACAAGGGCGCCAGATAAACTGCTTGTCGGCGTGTCTTCCCCCAGCAGCAACATGAAACCTTCACACAACACAACTAAGAACTTTGCTCCCAACTTACGATGAGGTTGTCAATCTCACCGGTTTGCTGTAAACAAAGGATTGAGCGTATCGAGTGGTAATAGGATAATAGTATGCAAGAAAGTAAATAGAGCGAGTAATAGTAAAACAGTAAATCAATGTAAAGGAAATTGGACTGGGGTCCACAGTTCACTAGTGGTGTCTCTCCATAAGATAAATAACACATGCTGGGTAAACAAATTATAGTTGGGCAATTGATAGAGCAAAGATAACGTACATAAGTCATGAGGATCACTATGAGATTTACTCGAGGCATTAAGACAAAATACATAGACCGTAATCCAACTTCATCTATGACTAAAAATCCACTCGCGGGGAATCATCCGAGGACCCCTTGAGTATTAAGTTGCCAGATAATTGCATTAAGCAAAGTGCATAATGTAAACAAAGCAAATGTCCTTAGACACAAGAATGTTGTTTTCTCCCTAGTGGCAACAGCACATCTACAACCTTAGAGGTTTCTGTCACTCCCCCAGATTAAATAGAGGCATGAACCCAACTATCGAGCATAAATACTCCCTCTTGGAGTTACTAGCATCTACCCGGCCAAGATAGCTACTAGCAACGAAAAGCATGCAAGATCATTAACAACATAGAGATAATATAAGATATATAATTCAGCACATCAACATCATATAGTACCAATACTCATCGGATCCCAACAAACACAACATGTATGATTACACAAAGATGATCCTGATCATGTAGGGCAGCTCACAAGATCTAAAAATGAAGCACATGGTGGAGGATACAACCATCTAGCTACTGCTATGGACCCATAGTCCAAGGTGTACTACTCACACATCACTCCAGAGGCGACCATGGTGGTGTAGAAGGCCTCCGGCAGGGTGCCGGGAAGAGCTCCTGGATCCTCCCGATCTCGCGACGGCAACGGCAGAGGCTTGCAGTATGTTTCGTGGAAAAGAGATCCGTCCCTTAGGTTTTTCCCGTCGAGGGGAACTTATAGGCGAAGGCGCAGCTTGAGGAGGTGGACCAGGTGGTCTCACCACAGGTGGGCGCAACCAGGGGCTGGGCCGCGCCCCCTGGTGGTGAGGCTGGCCCCTGGCCCCCCTCCATCCCATCTTCGGTCATCGCGAAGCTTCGGTAAAAATAGGAGGTTCGGCTTTTGTTTCGTCTAATTCTGAGAATATTTCCTGTGTAACTTTCTGAAACACAAAAACAGCAGAAAATAGGGAATTGGCACTGTGGTATCTTGTTAATAGGTTAGTTCCGGAAAATGCATAAAAACGCCACGAAGTGTAACAAAACACAAAGCAAATGGTGTAAGAACAAGCATGGAGCATAAAAAATTATAGATATGTTTGAGACGTATCAATAGGGCACCATCTAAATCCGTTGAGACGACACCTTAAGAACTATGGTTTGGTGCTAAACCTAAGGTGTTGTTTCTTAAAATTTGGGGATGCGAAGCTTACATCAAGAGGTTGATGCCGGACAAGCTCGAACCAAAAGCGGACAAATGCGTCTTCATAGGATACTCTAAGGAAACGATTGGGTATACCTTCTACCACAGAGCCGAAGGCAAAGTCTTTGTTGCTAAGAACGGATCCTTTCTTGAGAAGGAGTTTCTCTCAAAATAAGTGAGTGGGAGGAAGGTAGAGCTAGACGAGGTTATTGAACCTTCTCTCGAATTGGAGAGTAGCGCAGCACCCGAAGTTGTTCCGGCGCCGCCTGCACCAACAGGGGAGGAAGCTAATGATGAGGATCATGAAACTACGAACGATGCTACTACTGAACTTTGTAGGTCGACAAGGTCGCGTGCCACTCCTGAGTGGTACGGCAACCCTGTCTTAACCGCCATGTTGTTAGACAACAATGAACCTGCGAACTATGAGAAAGCGATGATGAGCCCAGACTCTAGGAAATGGCTAGAGGCCATGAAATCCGAATTGGGATCCATGAGCGAAAACCAAGTATGGACTTTGGTGGACCCTCCTAGCGACCATAAGGCCGTTGAGTGCAAATGGATTTTCAAAGGAAAATAGACGCGGATGGTAATGTTACCGTCTACAAGGCTCGACTTGTCGCAAAAGGTTTTCGGCAAGTTCAAGGTGTTGACTACGATGAGACTTTCTCTCCCGTAGTGATGTTTAAGTCCATTCGGATTTTGTCAGCAATTGCTACGTTTCATGATTATGAAATTTGGCAAATGGATGTAAAGATTGTGTTCCTCAATGGCAACATTGATGAAGAGTTGTATATGATGCAGCCCAAAGGTTTTGTCGATCCTAAGGATGCTGATAAAGTGTGCAAACTTTAGTGTTCCATTTATGGGCTGAAACAAGCATCCCAGAGTTGGAACCTTCATTTTGATCAAGTGATCAAGATTTTTGGATTTGTTCCAAATTGCCACCAAAGCTTGTGTCTACAAGAAAGTGAGTGGGAGCTCGGTGACATTTTTAGTATTATATGTGGATGACATATTGATTATTGGAAATGACATCAATATGCTTAACGATGTGAAGAGTTATTTGAATAAATGTTTTTCAATGAAAGACCTAGGAGAAGCTACTTATATATTAGGCATCAAAATCTATAGAGATAGACAAAGACGCCTAATAGGTTTAAGCCAAAGTACATACCTGGACAAAGTTCTTAAATGGTTCAGAATAGATAAAGCAAAGAAAGGTTCATTGCCCATGTTGTCAGGTAAGATATTGAGCAAGGCTCAGTGTCCAGCTACGGTAAAAGATAGAGAAACTATGAACAAAGTGCCTTATGCCTCGGCCATAGGTTCTATCATGTATGCCATGCTGTGTACTAGACCAGATGTGTCCAATACTCTTAGTTTGACTAGCAGATATCAAAGTGATCCAGGAGTGGAACACTGGACAGCCGTGAAGAACATCCTAAAGTATTTAAATAGGACTAAAGAAATGTTCTTGGTCTATGGAGGTGATGAGCAGCTCGTCGTAAAAGGTTACGCTGATGCTATCTTCGACACTGACCTAGATGATTCTAAATCTCAGGCAGGATACGTTTATATTTTGAATGGAGGAGCTATGAGCTGGAGAAGCTGCAAGCAAAGCGTGATCGCACATTCTACAACCAAAGTGGAGTACATGGCTACTTCAGAAGCGTCACGTGATGGAGTTTGGATCAAAAACGTCATCGATGAACTTGGTGTGGTTCCAAGTGCTTTGGACCCACTAGAGATATTATGCGACAACACTGGTGCCATGGCGTTGGCTAAGGAACCAAGATATTATCCAAATACCAAGCACATCAACCGTCGGTTTCATATAATTCGAGATTATATTGCAGATAGAGATCTGAAGATCTGCAAGGTACATACGGATCTGAATGTCGCTGACGAGGGTTAACTCGACAAATGTCCTAGATGAAGGAATTAGGATCGGGGAGATAGGGCGTCGGATGAACTCGAAGGTAAAATCAGTTAAACAAGGTGTGTACCGAAAGTAAACGTAGGGTGTAAACCTGGCTTGCTTTCAATCTGTCCCTCACCATCCTCTCCTGGCCCCCATATATAGGTGGCCAGGTCTCAAGGATCAGGAGGGATCCGATACAGATTACAATATCGACATACGACATGAACTCGTATTTCGACTAGTGTTACAATTGGGCCTAGCTTAACGGGCCTCAGGGGTTCTCAACTGATGGGCTCTATTATCTATACCCTTGTTAGTAGCCCCCGAGATTCTACCAGAATTGCAGATTCAGGTTGAATCTCAGATCTTCAAATCTTCGACTTGACCAACACTTGACTTCTTCATATCTTCAAATCTTCGACTTGGTCTTTTAACTTATATTTTTATTATAATGTCTCGCAAGGGGTTTTGATGAACAAGCCTGACAACTCTGACGGATCAAGAGGCCAGTTAACTGCTGAAACAGATATTTGTCACCTACTTCAAATTCAATCCCCTTGGACTTGAATTCGGGAAACTGGTCAAACCCATTCTTTTGCCGCATTTAGGACTTACAAAGAATGAGTCCCAGTGGTTCTCAGGGTACCCAGTGCGTCCACCAGGATTTTTTTCGCGTCGTAGACACAGATAAGTACCAGCAGAGCGCATCCATGTGCGTATATTAGGCCACACAGGACGGATCCCGGGGTCTTACCTTCATGATATATTTCAAACATGGCATTCATGTTTTGTCGCGATGACGCAACTCGAGAATCATATTTCACAGCCTTGTTTGACTGTTTCAATATACAAAATATTCGAGTTATCCTTTTTAACTCTCATAAATAGCTCCCGATGGGAGTAATCGATGTTTATTTTGTCGACAATGTAATCGAAGTTCATTGTTGATGAAATGTAGCCGATTGCGCCTAAACCACTTGTCCACCAGCTGGTTCTTTACCATTGGCTTCAACTTCTCACCTTTCTTCTATCGACTTCTTTCTATCGGGTGCGTGACAGCGCTCCCGATGGGAGTAGCCCCCAAGGCTATAGCCAAAAAAATTCGGGTATAGGCTAAAAAATATAGACATACCTGTTCCATATACTATCTCTTGCGATATTTTTCGATATGATTCGCACTTAATGATTTTTCTCTTCTTTTCTTATGACGTAAGCCCCCGAGGCTAAGATGAGGTACGCTGTGCTTCTTGATAGATACTTTCCCATTTTTTTTACGTGTCTTTCCTCTTGATACGTTGATGCTTCTTTGTCATCTGCTCTGGGCAAAATATAAAAGCCCATAAATATACTTTGGACCTTGCCTCTCCAGAGGCTCATTAGTGTGTACTTATAAATAAAGCATGTTTGGCGAGGGAAAAAACCCTAATTCATTCATTAGTTTCTTCCTTTGCCGCATTATCTTCCTCTTCCTCATCACATCTAGGGTTTTTCCTTCCCAACACCTATCTCCATGGCCGATGCAGGTGTACCGCATCTGAATATCGGCGCCCCGGTGGAGAAACAAGGTCGCGGCCGCCCCCGTGGCAGTAAGAACAAGCCTGTGATCCCATCTATGGTAGCCTCGTCGTCTGCTCCGATGAAGCGGCGCCCTGGCCGCCCGGTGGGAAGAAAAAATAAGCCTAAGGTTTCATCTGTTGCGCCAGGTCTGAGCGCTCCTCCTCATAATGCTTCTCCTCCTCCGCCCAGAGTGTACTCCTTCTTCTGCATCGCCGGCGCTCAGTGCCGTGATATTCATCGGTTACCGCTTAAATTCATCAAGTTTATGGACGGGCGAGAACTACGGGAAGCGGTTCTTCGTGAACACTCTGGCGATTGTCTCGGTTTTGTTTGTCGACGGACCCGATTTCGCCGGATCCGAAAGACAAGTTGAACCCGAAGGTCCAACATAGACGCTCAGACTTCCGATTGTCAACTCCATCTTTTGATTTTCGTCGACTTCCGGACTGCTGTTGGCTAAAAGCAAAAAAGCCGTCGAATTCATGATTCCAACGCCCAGAGTCCCCACGGTCGGCGCCAATTGATGAGGGTTAACTCAACAAATGTCCTAGATGAAGGACTTAGGATAGGGGAGATAGGGTGTCGGATGAACTCGAAGGTAAAATCAGTTAAACAAGGTGTGTATCGAAAGTAAACATAGGGTGTAAACCTGGCTTGCTTTCAATCTATCCCTCATCGTCCTCTCCTGGCCCCCATATATAGGTGGCCAGGTCTCAAGGATCGGGAGGGATCCGATACAGATTACAATATCGACATACGACATGAACTCGTATTTCGACTAGTGTTACAATTGGGCCTAGCTTAACGGGCCTCAGGGGTTCTCAACTGACGGGCTCTATTATCTATACCCTTGTCAGTCGCAGATCTGTTGACTAAACCTCTTCCACGAGCAAAACATGATCAGCACCTTAATGCCATGGGTGTTAGATTGTTACCAGATGTAAACTAGATTATTGATTCTAGTGCAAGTGGGAGACTATTGGAATTATGCCCTAGAGGCAATAATAAAGATATTATTATAATTCTTGTTCACGATAATGTTTATATTCTATGCTACAATTGTATTAAGTGGAAACATTAATACTTGTGTAGTTTATGAACAACACCGTGTCCCTAGTACACCTCTATGGACTAGTTCATTGATTAATGATGGTTAAGGTTTCCTAACCATAGACATGAGTCGTCAATTAATAATGAAGTCATATCATTAGGAGAATGATGTGATGGATAGACCCAAATAAAGCACATGAATTAGATTGCGTCATTGTGTTCATCTTTGTGAAGCTTTTTCCTATGTCAAGTATTGTATTCCTTAGACCATGAGATAATGCAACTCCCTAGTGCCGGAAGAGAGCTTTGAGGTCATCAAACGTCATCCTATGAAAGGGTGATCATAAAGGTGTCTCTCAAGTGATCGGAAAGTACTTGTTGGGTTGTATGTATCGAGATGGAATTTGTCCCTCCCGAGTCGGAGAGATATACTTTAGGCCCACTCGGTAATCGATATCAACACCGCTTGCAAGCATGTGGTTAAGGAGTTAATCACAAAGTGATATTGGATTATGGAACGAGTAAAGTACTTGCTATGAATGAGATTGAACTAGGTATGACGATACCGACGATCGAATCTCGGGCAAGTAAAATATCACGTGACGAAGGGAATACATATACGGGATTAATTGAATCCTGGCATCGTGGTTCATCCGATATGATCATCAATGAATATGTGGGAGTCAATATGGGTTTCCAGATCCAGCTATTGATTATTGATAGAAGATCATGTCTGCATATTCTCGAACCCGTAGGGTCACACACTTAACGTGTATCAACGCTAGGATAGAATGGATAATTGGTTATTGAGTTTTTGTTCGGAGTCTCGGATGATATCCCGGACATCACGAGAGGTTCCGGAATGGTCCGGAGAATATGATTCATATAAAGGAAAGCAGTTTTTGGATTCTGGAAAGGTTTCGGAGTTTATCGATATTGTACCGCAGTGTTCTAGTAGGTTCCAGAGTGGGGCCATAGTGGACCCACTTGACGGAGGCCTGCATGGGCCTAAAGGGGAGTGTCCTGGCCACTTGGGCTAGGCGCACCAAGCCCCTAAGGCCCAGCCGGCCAGCCCAAGGGGAAACCCTAGGGCAACACTTTCTAGAAGGATGGGGGAAACTTGCCCCCCACTCCTCCCCCTTTGGCCGCCGCCCTAGGCTTGGAGGAGGGGCCAAGCTGGCCGCCCAGCCTCCTATATAAGGGAGGGCTGGGGTGCAGCCCCTCTCTCTCCTAACCCTAGCCGCCGGCCAATTTTTGCCCCTCCACTTCTCTCTCTCTCTCGCGACTGCACGTAGGCGAAGCCCTGCTGCAGAATTTCTCCACCATAACCACCACGCCATCGTGTTGCTGATCCAATCTATCTCTCCACCATACTTGCTGGACCAAGGAAGGAGGAGACGTCGTTGTGCCGTACATGTGCATCTCTCGGAGGCGTCGCCACTTGCGGTGTTGGATCGGATTGGATCGCGAGGAGGAGAATGCTAGTACGACTACATCATCCACGTTCTGTTGAACATTTCCACTGTGCAATTTCTTCAAGGGTATGAAGATCTCATCTATCTCTCTCTTTGATTACATCTCCTAGATTAGATCTTGGCTTTCTTGTTCGCATCCGTAGGAAAATTTTGATTTACTATGCTGCGAAACCCTTCATATCTTTTGGATGCACTGATTTGGAAACTATTTGCAAAGTGCTGACTTATAACCCTAACTTATCAAAAAGGTCCAAAAACCTATTTTCATAATAATATGACTAGATGGTTATCGACCCGAGTGGTGATAACCTAGAAGGGCTGGCAGATGGAACCACGGTAAGATTGTTGTGGTGGAGGTTCCATCAACACGGGAAAGTTAACCCTAGGACTTAACAACCAATGCTGCAGTTATTCTTGCACCGTAAAAACCGTGTCGTCCAAGAGACTTGGAATGGGATGGGAAAGTCATCTGTATCTTCTTCCGTTCACATGTCAATGGGTACTCAGCTACTGTACGGAGTATGTCTGGCGGACTACTTGCACATGGGTGGGACCCCTTAGTGCCCACGACCACTGGTGTCTAGGATGGTCTGCAAGAGGCCCCTAGGTACTTCATCGTGAGGGGTGAATATCGGGGTTTGACCCTCTTGGCAGAGTTGGGGTGGGCATGTGTTGTGTGGAGAAGGATGGTGAATGGCTTGGATCAATGACTGGGCCCCACACTAAGGAAGTGTGGACGAGAAAGTACGCCCGGTTGTGCAGCAAGGCTTTGATCTCTTTTTGGAAGGACACACCTCTGTAGAGTGTAAAATGATGTGACATGTTACCCCTTGTTCCGGGAAGGAGCTGCGAACGCTGCAGGAAAGTTGCTCTCAAGGCACTAGTACCCTGTGTTGGCTGTTGGGCATAGTTTTCAAAAGTTAAAAACAATCTTTCAAGAAACCTTTGAGAAAACCTTGCATTAGCCTATGACTCTTTTTGGTCCATGGCTGTAGCTAGTGCATAAAACACACCTTCTTTCTAAAGAAACTTGCTGGGTATCGCCCGTTACTCACCCCACTCTCTTAAACCCTTGCTAGACTGTGAAGACTTAGATGAAGCAACGCTGAATGTCATCGGAAGCCAGAAAGATATCTTCTATGAGGAGCCTGATCTGTCACGTCGAGTTGAAGGCGTGGACTACGTCATCTGCTATGGAGCCGCATTAGACGAGGAGTCAAAATGAAGAACACCCTAACTAGTAGTTCTAGACTCGAGACCAAGGAACCGAGCAACTGTAGGCATAAAGTAAGTTGTTGAGTTCCTCAGATGTTTAATTAATTTGGATCTTTTATCGTTTTGTTGTAGTAACACTAAGAACCGGGATATTCTCTTATGGGGAGCATTTCCGTATCAGCATGACTTTGGTTTGTTATAATAAGTGAATGTTTGTATTTGGACCCGCAATGTTTCTGTTGTACCACTCTGAGGGATGTAATATTTGCGGAGCGATGTTCTCCAAGTGTTATGTCAAAGACTTGCATACTACAACATGCAGTGGTATGCCGAGTCACCGCAGTTAGTTTTCCTAGCCTGCCACATGAAACTTGAAAACGGCATCGTTTTTACGAAAGAAGATGGTTTATAGGAAGTTTGATAGTCGCCCATAGAAAAATTAGCAAATTAATTTTAATGCCCTAGGATCAAACCATAGCATCCGAGGAACACGCTTAAATTGGGCGACAGTGGAATATGGAAAAAAAATTAATTATTGTGCAAATAAAATTTGAAAAAGATGCCACAAAATAAATGATGACTAAAAAAAGAGCATCCATGGAACAAATTATGACTAGAGGAGGGAACAAAATTTAGCTTCCATGGAACAAATCGCAACTATACATGAAACCAAATTAGACCGTGGAGCAAATAAAGACCACATGGGAACAAAAGTTTAGTCCAGGGAACAAACCACGGCTATAGAAGGAACAAAAAATTAGGTCACGGATACATGGGAACAAAAGTAGTCCACAGAACAAACCACGGTATACAAACCACGGTATAGAAGGCAAAAAAAATGAGGTCGCTGATACCTGAGAACAAAAGTTTATTCCGCGGAACAAACCACGGTTATAGAAGGAACAAACAATCAGGTCGCGGATACCTGGGAAAAAAGTCTAGTCTGTGGAACAAACCACAGTTATAGAAGGAACAAAAAATCAGGTCGCGCATACCAGGGAACAAAAGTTTAGTCTGCGGAGCAAACCACGGTTATAGAAGGAACAAAAATTCAGGTCGCGGATACCTAACAACAAAAGTTTAGTCCGCGGAACAAACCACGGTTATAGAAGGAACAAACAATCAGGTCGCGGATACCTGGGAACAAAAGTTTAGTCTGTGGAACAAACCACAGTTATAGAAGGAACAAAAAATCAGGTCACGCATACCAGGGAACAAAAGTTTAGTCCGCGGAACAAACCACGGCTATAGAAGGAACAAAAATTCAGGTCGCGGATACCTGGGAACAAAATTTTAGTCCGTGGAACAAACCATGGTTATATAAGGAACAAAAATCAGGTCACGGATACCTGGGAACAAAAGTTTAGTCCGCAGAACAAACCACAGTTATAGAAGGAACAAAAAAATCATGTCACGGATACCTGGGAACAAAAGTTTAGTCAGCGAAATAAACCACAGTTATAGAAGGAACAAAAAAATCAGGTCACGGATACCAGGGAACAAACCACGGTTAAAGAAGAAAAAAAATCAGGTCGCGGATACCTGGGAACAAAGTTTAGTCCGCGGAACAAACCACGGTTATAGAAGGAACAAAAAATCAGGTCGCAGACACCTGGGAACAAAAGTTTTTAGTCTGCGGAACAAACCATAGTTATAGAAGGAACAAAAAATCAGGTCGCAGATACCCGGGAACAAAAGTTTAGTCTGTGGAACAAACCACGGTTATAGAAGGAACAAAAAATCTGGTCGCGGATACCTGGGAACAAAAGTTTAGTCCATGGAAACAAATCATGACTAAATAAGGAACAAAAGTTAGCGTTCGGTTCAATAGATGGAAAAAACTAGGTTGTGGAACAAATAAACACTACAAGGGTAACACAAATTTATTCTGCGGAACAAAACTCACGACTAGAAAAAGGAACAAAGATGTAGCGTCCAGGGAAAAAAATCATGACTACAATAGGAAGAAACAAAATGTTTGTGTCCATCGAATAAATCATGATTATAGAGGGAACAAAATTTTAGGTCACAAAATAAATAAATGCTACATGAGAAATAAATGTTTAGTCAAAGAAACAAATCATGACTACAAAAAGAACAATGAAAAATTTAGTTCAAGAAACAAATAAAGACTACATGAGATATACAAATTTAGACAATGGAACAAATCATGATTATAAAGAAGGAACAATACTTTAGTTCGCGCGACTACAAAAAAACTGATGTCGCACAACAAGTCAAATTACATGAGAAACAAAATTTAGTCCGCTGAACAAATCATGACTACGAAAAAGTAAAAATGAGGCCGCAAAACAAATCAAACTATATGAGGAACAAAAGTTTAGCCAGGGAACAAATAACAACTACCAAAAAAAGAACAAAAAATGGCATCAACGGAACATAAGGAACAAAAAATTAGCCAGAGAAAAAAAGTAAGACTAAATGGGACAACTGTTAAGAAATCCATATTATAAGAGGCACAAATTTTAGGATTAAATGGAACAAAAATAATTAAAATCATGAAAAAATGGGGAAAAGAAATAGAAACCATGAGAAAACATACCAAATAAAAAATTAAGTAACAAAAGACGAAATAGAAAATGTAAGTGTAAAGAAGGAACAGAGAACTCACCTAGAAAAAAGGAGCAAAAGAATGAACTATGCATCGTGCAAGCCATCAGCGCCAGACTAATGAAAAGAAGCATTCCATCTCAAAGTGATGCGAGCGTCAAACTGGGCCAAGCCCACGATAGAAAAGTTTTAGCAAAACAGTACTACATAGTGCGCGTGTGCTACGAAGTTGTTTCCAGAGAGAGAGATGGGGAACTAAATGGGCTGGCCGGCTGGGCTTCTTTGGCTGGTCGGCCTAGTTGGGCCACTTTGCCTTTTTGTTCTATTTTCTTTTCTTTTGTATTTTGTGATTTTTCTATTTTCCTAGGAATTAAAATGCAAAATGCCATGATGCTTATGAATGATATGCATGATTTTGATATTTGAAATTTTTGGGATGTTACAAATCTAACCCCCTTAAGATGAATCTCGCCATTGAGATTCAGATTGGCTAGCAAATAGGTGTGGGTGGTCTCCTCTAAGATCATCTTCTTGTTCCCAAATTGCTTCTTCCTCAGTGTGGTGATTCCACTGAACTTTACAAAACTTGATCGTCTTGGTACGAGTAACTCTTTCAGCTATCTCCAAAATTATGAGAGGCTTCTCTTCATATGTTAGATCGCTCTCCAACTAAACTTCTTATAGTGGTACTGTGTCTCTCAATGGAGTCTCTGTCATATCTGGATGACACTTCTTTAGCTGGCTCACATGAAACACATCATGAACTGCTGATAGGGCTTCTGGTAATTCCAACTGATATGCTACTTCTCCTTTGCGAGCTAAATTTTTGAATGGTTCTACAAAGCGAGGTGCTAGCTTTCCTTTGACTCCAAATCTCTTCGTACCACGTAGTGGTGAAACTCTAAGATAGGCTCTGTCACCTATCTCATAGGTAACTTCCTATGCTTTGAATCTGCATAGCTCTTTTGTCTAGATTGGGCAATCTTCAATCTATCCCTAATTAGTCTGAACTTTTCTTCAGCATCCTTGATTAAGTCTGGTCCAAACAGACTTCGTTCTCCTACACCAGTCCATAGCAATGGTGTAGTACACTTCCTTCCATATAGGGCTTCGAATGGTGCCATCTCTATGCTAACTTGATAACTATTATTATAAGAAAACTCCGCATATGGAAGATTTTCGTCCCAACTAGACCCATAGTCTAGTGCATATGCCCTTAGCATATCCTCCAATATTTGATTTACTCTTTCAGTCTATCCATCAATCTGCGGATAAAATGTTGTGCTGAACTCTAGCCTAGTTCCCAAGGATTCATGAATTTGACGCTAAAAGTGAGAAGTGAATTGATTACCTCTGTCTGACACAATACTCTTAGGGTACTCCATGTAAGCAAATAATCCTGTTCGTGTAAATTTTGGCTAGCTTGGCACTTGTGTAAGTGGTCTTCATATGTATGAAATGAGCCACTTTTGTCAGACGATCGACTACGACCCAAATAGAGTCATATCTTGATCTAGTGACAATCCAGTGATAAAGTCCATACCAATATTATCCCACTTCCATTCTGGTACTGGTAAAGGTTGCAGTAGACCAGCTAGTTTCTGATGTTCGTCTTTGACTATGCTACATACATCAGACAACGCAATGTGTTCAGCTATATCTCACTTCAAGTTAGTCCACCAGAATCTTTCCTTCACATCCATGTACATCTTAGTCTTTCCAGGGTGAATTGAGTATGGTGAATCATGAGCTTCTTGCAGAATCAACTTCGTAAGTTTAGGGTCCTAGGGTACAAAAGTACGCTTCCCAAACCATAGGGTTCCTTGTTCATCCTCGTGAAATTCCTTTCCCTTGCCTTCGCTTATTTTAGTCTTGATCTCATCTGTATCTTTATCCATCTTTTGTGCTTCTCTAATTTTCTCCATAAGTGTGGGTTGAACTTCCATTGATGCTAAATATCCTTCCGACACTATTTCTAATCTGAGATCTTTAAGCTGCTTGCACAAGTCTTCAGGCGATTCTTTTTTGTGAGACCGTTCTCATAACTCTTACAACTCAATGCATCAGCAACAACATTAGCCTTTCCTGGGTGGTATTTCAAACTCTTATCATAGTCTTTTATGAGTACCAACAATCTTCTTTGCCTCATATTTAGTTCCTTCTGAGTGAATATATACTACAGACTCTTGTGATCACTGAACACATCACAATGCTTTCCCATGAAATAATGTCCCCACATTTTGAGTGCATGCACTACTGAAGCTAACTCCAATCATGTGTAGGATAATGCATCTCGTGATGTTTAAGTTGGCACAAAGCATAAGACACTACTCTTCCATCTTGCATTAGCACGCAACTAAGTCCTTGACGAGAAGCGTCACAATACACTTGGAAATCCTTTTGGATATCTGTCAAACATAAAACGGGTGCACTTACTATACGTTGCTTCAACTCCTAAAAACTAGCTTCACGCTCGCCAGTCCAGACAAACTTTTTCTCCTTCTTCAACAATTCGGTCATAGGTTTAGCGATCTTGGAAAAGTTCTCAATAAACCTCCGCTAATATCTTGTAAGTCCTAAGAAACTTCGGATCTCTCCTCGATTCTTGGGTGATTCCCATTCAGTTACGGATGATACTTTACTTGGATCCACTACGACTCCTTCCGCTTAAACTATGTGTCCAAGAAATCCCACTCTGTCTATCCAAAACTCATACTTGCTGAATTTGGCATATAGCTTGTGTTCTCTGAGCTTCTCCATGATTAGGCGCAGATGTTTCTCATGCTCTTCATCATCCTTTGAATATATCAATATGTCATCTATGAATACCACAACAAATTTATCCAAGTACTCCATGAATACCTTATTCACCATAGTCATAAAGTATGCTGGAGCATTGGTCAGTCCAAATGACATAACAGTGTATTCATACAAACCATACCTAGTCGTGAAAGCAGTCTTAGGTATATCTTGCTCTCAAATCTTCAGTTCAAAGTATCCTGACCGAAGAACAATTTTGGAAAACACCTTTTCTCCCTTTAGTTGGTCAAACAAATCATTGATATTGGGTAGTGGGTACTTGTTCTTGATTGTTACTTCAGTTAGCAAACGGTAATCCACAACTAATCTCTTGCTACTATCCTTCTTCTCCACAATTAGAACAAATGCTCCCCAAGATGATGAACTTGGTTGAATAAATCCTTTATCCAATTGTTCCTTGAGTTGTTTCTTAAGTTCTTTTAGTTCCTCTACATCCATCTTATATGGTCTCTTAGCTATGGGTCCAGTTCCAGACATCAAATCAATGAGAAACTCAACGTCTCTGTCCGGTGGCATTCCTAGCAACTCTTATGGAAACACATCTGGATACTCTCTCACTATAGGCACAGCTTCTAGGCTAACCCCCTTAAGAGAGTTGACCTTAGATCCCTTAAGCTGAAAGGTCAACTTAAAGGGGATGCATTTCTTCTCTGGGGTTGTGAGTGTAATGGTTCTCTTAGCACAATCTATTATTCCCTCATAAGTGGTCTTCCAATCCCTTCCTAGGATTATGTCTAAGCCTTGAGACTCTAGGATAACTAGGTTATCTGGAAATGGATGTTTCCCAATCTCTAGGGTCATGTGCCGGCATCCAGCACTCACTATCATCTCTCCCCCTGGAGAGCTGACCCAAAGAGGTGTACCAGTCACAAAGTATCACAAAGTATGAGTGCAAAAAAATTATCTAGGTGTACCAATCACAAAGTATTTAGGTGTACCAATCTCTAGGGTCATGTGCCGACATCCAGCACTCACTATCATCTCTCACTATCAAAAAGTATGAGTGCAAAAAAATTATTGAGCCAGAACGTACCAATCATAGCATCAGGTTCATCATAGACCTCCTCCATGTTGACATGATTAACATGTCCCTTCTGGAATGGGTTTGGCTTTTTCCCATCCTCCTTCTTCTTCTCGGGGCATGTGCTTGCATAGTGTCCTTTGTTGTTACACTTGTAACACAACACTTGACTAATATCCTTCTTCACAAAGTTGTTTTCATGATTGTGGTTATTCCCACTGTTGCCTCCATGATTGTTGTTGTTTCCTTTCCCAAAGTTATGATGGTGGTGACTCTTATGGCCATTATTGTGGTGGCCACTTACCTTTTGGTGATGATGTCCGTTTCCATCACTATTGCCTCCATACTTGTGATATCCAGAGTTTCCACTACTCTCATAAGAGGTGCGTGGCTTCTGATACTGCCCTGGGTATGAACTCATGTGGCTATGCTTCCTCTTGCGATTTTCCACACTTTTCTGCTTGTCCTCCACAATCACAGCCCTATCAAATAGTTGTTGATAGTTGTTGAATGTTATGGCAACAAGCTGGATTGATATCTCATCATTCAATCCTCTCATTAATTCTTCCTGCCTTCTTGCATCAGTGGACACATCATTTGGAGCATAACATGCTAACTTGTTGAAAAGATCTCCATATTCAGTCACAGAGCGAGTTCCTTGACGCAGTTCATGAAACTCACGTCTCTTCAAAGCCATAACTCCAGCAGCAACATGAGCTGTACGGAAAGCTCCTTGGAATTGATCCCATGTAATGGCAGCAATATCAGGATAAGTAACTTGATAGTTGTTCCACCACTCAGCTGTGGGACCCTCGAGTTAATGTGCGGCAAACTGCGCCCTTTCTGCTCCATGGGCTTCAATAGTGTCCAACTTTTTTTGATAGTGTGGAGCCAATCATCCGCTATGATAGGTTCAGTAGAGCTTGAGAAGGTAGGAGGATTCAACCTCAGAAACTGAGTCAGTCGATCTTGCTGAGGAGGATTGTTGTTGTGGTGGTTGTTGGTGTTCTGATTGGCCATGTTCTGAGTCAGTAGTTCGATCAGTTGGTTTTCTGCCGCTAACAGTTGTTGTATCTCATTGACATTGTTGTTGTCCTTGTTGGGTGCACGACGAGGCGGCATCTGTTTGAGTATAGGATAGGCTTTAGGATATGGCATAATTGATAGATAGAGAGAGTCTAAAGAAGGATCCTACCCATACACAACAAATCAAAGCAATTCATATTACAAACCACATTTAATAAGCATTCGTCACACCAAACTCATGGTTCATACACAAACAAACTAGTATGGCCATACCACAATTTGGTATGATCAAAACGCTACTACGCTATCGTTGATCCCATAAAAGAGAACTAATGCTGGTCTGATCTATAAATGTCTTCAATGCTTCATATTCCCCTTGTACTTCCATTAGGTACTTCTAGGTATTGTGAAAATGAATAAAAAATATTTCTCCAAGTCCTTCATTGACCTTCTATGTAGGGCATCAACCTGAGTTGAGGAATAACATACGAAGATTTCGTCTCACACTTCTTGAATATGGTCTTCATCAATTCATTCTTGTTGGTTTCCATGAGTCGGGTCATCTAAAGCAAGGGGAACATTTTAAAGATGAAGTAGGTGAGAATACAAGAAGTTCAAAATGCAAACATCTTTTTAGTAAAACAAAATATATAGATTTTTCATCCTAGGGTCTTCCTATTTCTAATCCAAACCTAGGGTCACGAACCTACAGTCAACACATTGCTCGGATACCATCTGTAGTGACCTCACCTATTAAGGTGTCGATCCCTGTGCGTATAGTGCTAGTCCCTGGATGAAGTCGCTAGCACACACAGTTTAAGATGTAATACCAAGGAACAAATGTCATATTTATTACATCGCATGATCCATAATAAAATAGTTCATTACAACTGGCTTAGCATAGAGCTAGCTTATTTCAGAGTTCACAATGAAACATAAACATAGCAGGGAGCCCTTCGTCTTCATGTGCCACAGGCGAGCATGTTGAGGATAGACTTGAAACCCTATTCAAACATTACTCATCGTTTGAATAACCTGCAACATGAAACATTGCAACCATGAATGGTCAATACATTTGAATTGTATTTGCAAGATGTCACTTCTGGTGGATATATAAATGGCGCCTAACAAGTACACGCTTATTTGGCTATGTGGAGTTTGGCTCATTTTGCAGAAAGCAATAGAGTTTTTCCTACTTTTCAAATTCTTTTTATTTCTTTAGAAACAATACTAAGGACACACTGGGCCTCCTAGGTGCTCCTACCCATTGTTGAAACCATCAAATTTTATTTATAAATTGGGATGAGAGAGATCTTCCAAACAGCTCCAGGTAGAGTCGCTCGTAGTTGTCCATAACCGGGGATACGGCTAAGTACTTAGTTTTTAACACTCTGCAGATGTTGTACACTTCACCCACATGACTCAGTCACCCCCTTTCACCATGAAGCGCATTTTGCTCGAATGGTCGGGAGAAGACTAAGACAAGGCCTTTGGGAAACAAAACCTTAAGCCTGAATCCGGACTCGGTCCACCTACACATCTACATCTGCTAGTCACGGCTGGTCAAGGTTCCATAACTTACTTAGCCAAGACAGATCTCATATGACATGTGGGTGTACTTGGAAGCTACTCAACTAGAACCCGTCCAATCTCTTTGAATCCTGGGTGGCCATCCCCACCATAATTCGCACTCTGATGACCCATCAAAACCAATCCACCCAGGTGATTCATTCATTAAGTTGTTTTTTTAATAAAACATAGTTTCTCACTTTACACATCACATGTGAATCCCAATCCTCGTATCTACAAGCATGCCTAAGCAAATTCTACTTATGATGGCGACAAAAGGGAGATTGAAGGGAAATCCTAAGACTATAATAGGATTAGCATAGCATAATATACTTTACTTGAAAAATATCCTACACATGCAATTTCTACAAAGTAAACTACATGCATAGAAAAATAGTAGGACATCATGATAGTGACACTTGCCTTGGTAAGGATAGAAGTTGGTACACTCCTCACAAAAGCACTTGTTGATCTCCGGATAATCTACATTACACACACTCAATAAGCATACCACAATACATACACAAACACAATGCAAGTATGCAATGCAATATGTTAGTTTGATCATGGACAAATGTTCTTTATTAGTTCTCTGATAATTTACTAACTGCATGATGCAAAATGCAATAGCTTAATGCATCTTGATTACTGAAAAACATTTTTCCACTACTAGATAAGGTTTTTATACTAAACAAATATCAACAGAATATTTCTGAATAAACATGGCTGTGGTTCTGGTGTTATTGGGTGGAGGGTTCAATCTGCATCTATTGGGAAAATGAACCACTCAAAAATAAATTATAGAACTATTTTTATAGCCAAAATATACTTATTTTACTTCTATAAAAACTGTGCGTTTACATGATGCAAATATGAGATGTTAAGGATTCACTTTATTCTACACTTTTTCGTGATTCCAGAGACATCTTATTTGCTAAATTCTGATAAACAGAACTTAAGATATGATTTTTCTAATTTTCTATGTTTTTCAGTCCTAAAAACCGAGAATAGATAAAGGTATAACAAGTGGCGGATTCTGATTCGCAGATACCCCTTCGGTAAGTGATATCTTATCAGCCTTACGATCTAGATCCAACGGATTAGAGCGAAGAACAGAGCGAAGCTCACCGGCAGTGGAATTTAGCTCACCGGAAAAGCGGGCACGGCGGTGCACGGTGATGTTCCCGTCGATGTAGAGGACTTTGAGGAAATATAGATATAAGACGACGTGTTCTGCATCGTGGCGAAGATTACAGAGACATCATCAACCTCAGTCGCGAGCTTGGGCGACGTCTATCTTTGGCTGGAGTGGCGTCGGACGTCGGGCGGCGCGATGAACTTCTTTGAATTGATGCATAAACATGTCAAAGAGGTAGGGGGTGATTAGGGGAGTATACTGTAAAAAATTATTTAAGACAACGAACACCGTAGATGACATACCGTAGCGATGAACTCGCTAAGATGTAGAATAGGACGTCGATGGTTCGGGCCGTAGAGAGATCCTTTCGGAAAACTTTGTGAACAAAGGTGAAGGAGGTAAATAAGGGGCACGCAGTGCTCTCTCGGTTCCTTTTATAGTGCACCGAGGAGATAGACCGGGGAGGTACACCAACGAGTGGCATTCGAGGCACCAGTTCGATTTGGAGGATTAAGACATTGAACTGAAGAAATAATTCCCTGAACGTGATGCCCATCTAATTTGGAGTAACTTTTGTATTTAACTCGAGAAGAAACGGTCACTCAACCGATGGGAAATTGAAGAGGGGGAGGTTACTCCCATGTTGTTGTACGTCGAGCTCAGGTACGTTACGTGAACATGAGGAAATGAGGAAGAAGACGACCGGTTCGGTCGGTCGACCTAGATGGGCTTGGAATTTTGGCCCAAGAAATAAAATGAGAGAAGGGAAAAAAACATAGAGAGAGAGATGGGGAACTAAATGGGCTGGCCGGCTAGGCTTCTTTGGCTGGTCGGCCCAGTTGGGTCACTTTGCCTTTTTTGTTCTGTTTTCTTTTCTTTTGTATTTTGTGATTTTTCTATTTTCCTAGGAATTAAAATGCAAAATGCCATGATTCTTATGAATGATATGCATGATTTTGATATTTGAAAATTTTGGGATGTTACATGGCTGTATGTTAAGGTTATGATGGTCTCATGTGTTGAGCCACGGTTGACCAAGAGATAGAGCATGCAATCAAATGAAGAATTCTTTATGCATCTCAATAGACAATTGATAGAGCATGAGAAGATACAAGATTGACCAAGACAAAAAGAGAATAGTGGAATCAAGTTGGTCAACTCACAAAGCATAAAGATGTACCATGTTGTATCAAGTGATCTCGTGGTATGGTAAGCTTTGACAAGTATGCTTTGTATACTAACCAATGATTTATGTGTGTTGCATTACTTTGTTGGGTTAGGTATCTTTCCATGGGCTTACATCAAAAGAAGGATTTAGTATAGCCCATGATAGAATGAAATCAAATGATGTTCACCATCAAGGTTGAGATGTGCAACTTCAAGATAAGCATCTTAAGAAGATAATATGTTTGAAGCTTGCCGTCCATTTGCTGATAATGGACTTGTGAAGATGTGTGTGAAGCTATCCCATAATGGTTTATGGGGGAGCAAATTAAAGTCTTGTGCCTAGCTTATTTAGGTTTTGTGCTTGAAAATAAACGTTAGTTTAATTCCGCATTCTTTCAAGCCAAATCCGTAATTATTTTTAAATGCCTATTCACCCCCCCTCTAGGCGACATCTCGATCTTTCAGGTTGCCGATGACTTTTTTTAGGGAAACACATTATGTATTAAGCTAGCAACCCGCCTCATTAAAAACCTTCCAGTCCTCTTAGGTACCCTGATAAGGAAAATAGTGAGTCTAAAACTCGTTGCCATGATCAATGTACTGTTACATTGTTTATCAAAGAGTCTAGCAAAAATCTGGGGGGGGGGGGGGTCCATCTACCAAACTATAAGATAAACTATTATCAAAGCAAAACCTAGCTAGCTCATGGGCCACTTTATTTGCTTCCCTCGGACAGTGATTAAACGAAACCTCACCAATAGTAGCAACCGAATCCATGCAGACAGCAGAGGCTTCATTCCACCACCTTTCATCTCTATTGCAAGCATTGATAACATCAGAGGAAGCTGATTCCGCTTGGACCCTAGACAAACTCAGGCTGGTCGCCAATTCCAATCCTTCCCTAAGAGCTATGGCCTCAGCCATCATAGGAGTCGCTACATGCAGAATAAAGCAGCAAGAGGCGGCTATAAAATGACCATCAACATCTCGGAGTATCGCACTCGTTGCACCTGCTTTTCTGTCATCACGGTGACTTAGGGATATGGAGTGTGGGATTAAGAGGGATGGCCGGGATGTAGGCTGGACTGGCGGAGGGGGAGATCAGGGCAGGGCGGCAAGGCGCCATGGCAGCGCACCGACCGTGGGCAGGGAGGTCGGCGATTTGGCTGATGCCGGCGACAGGGGAGATGGATGTGGTGGTGGTGTTAGTGCTCTCTTCTACCTCTTATCCGACGGTGCGGCAGCAGTGCTCTCAATTCTACTCCCTCCGTTTAGAAATATAAGATGTTTTAGCTTTGTGAAGTAAGTGTATATAGACATCTTTTAGTGTATAGATTAGCGAATCTATACACTAAAAGATGTCTATATACACTCACTTTATAAAACTAAAACGTCTTATATTTTCAAACGGAGGGAGTAAGGCGGCTGCAACTTATCCCATATCTCCAAGCTTGTTCCGACCAAAAAGAGGCATCATGGGCTGTCGGTCGCCCGTGCTCACAGGTGACCCTAAAATAGGAACACCCTGGATCAGATAGAAAGTCTAGTTAGGTTTAATTACAGCTACCCGAGAATTTAGACACGAAAAAATTTACCCGTATATTAGCATCGCAAACTGTTTCCTTGTTGTAACCCGTGAATTGGAAGATGCTTTTTGACTCTGGGGTGTAAATGATTCCATTATTTTAAATGCAATTTAAATTTATTTTAAATTTTTCAATTTTTTTTAAAAAATGTTGTATATACATCTTCACAACCTACGAATGAGCCAAGTTGTTTCACGAAAATCCGACTCTTCCTATAGACTAAGCAAAAAAGACAAAATTCAGTGGTAAAATAAGGGTTTGCAAGAGACATTTTTTTATCTTTTTTACTCACAACACTGCAAATATCAATTTACTGCGAAACTTAGTCATGCGTACGCAGTCTATGAAGATGTACACGCAAATTTTTTATTTAGAATTTTTTTATATTTTTAAATATATTTTTTAAATAAAGAGAGCATATATGCATTTCCGTGAATTTGGGTACGTACATATTACCCGCAGCTTTCGTGGACTAGAAGTAAGAAATTGAAACTGTAGCTAGGGTTGAAAACGAAACGGAAACTTTCCATTCGTTTCCGAAGAAAAAGGAAATGAAGAGCAAAAAACGGAAACAAATGCGGCATTTTGCGGAAAAGAAACGGAAACGGAATAATCATAAACGAAAATGGCAAAGGAAATGGAGAAGCCATTTCCGACGGAAATGGAAACGGCAAGGAAATTCCGTATAAGCAAATAAGAAAATTTTCTGAAATATAATCTAGACAGGCCCACGTAAATGTATAGGATAGTACCCAGAGCAGCCATATGATTTTTCCTTGGCAGGCCACACTACCAGAAAAAGAGGGGCTGCCGTGCACCCTGACTCTGCCGTGCGTCCTATGTTCGACTATCATATTTCAAAGTTGTGAGCTATTTTTTGTGTTCTTGTCTACTTATTTGTGTGCGACCTATGTCGTTCAACCTAAGGTATTATAATGTTATTGGGTTCCGAGACATGTCCGTTTTCGTAACGTATTTGTTCCGTATCCGCTCCGTATTCGTCTTCGACGATTTCCGCTTTCGTTTTCGTTTCCGGGATTTTCGGTTTCATTTCTGATTCTGACAAAACATGCGGAAAAGAAAGTGATAAAGCATGTTTCCGTCCGTTTCCGTTCCGTTTTCAACCCCAACTGTAGCTGTAGGCCCTCAGCGCTCTTCTTCCCCCAAATTCGGTCCATGTCTCAATCGACAGGAAAATACCCCAAGGATCTGCGTAGGTCTTGACAGACGTCCTCTCAGGTCTCCGCCACCCTTCTCTTGCTCCTCTGCCGGACGTTCCCCAGAAACCGCGGCGGCGCCATATTTTCGTTCGCGGAGGCCGCGCTTCTCCGAGCCCTCATCTAGACGCCCCCTCATCCTCTTTCCGCTCGGTTTCTTCCGGCGACCGCGAAGGTGAGCGACCGCCGCGCCCTCCTCTTGTCTCTGCTCTTAATCGCTGCGGGTGACCACGGAAATGGAAACAGTGCTACGGGGGCTGCCCGTTCGCCATGTCACATTTTCTAGTGGTTAAGCGATTCCTGTCGTAGCCGACCTCGCACCGCCGTAGTGGCGACTCCGTTGCGCCAGTTCCTACTTCCTAGCCTCGTCCACGATTCCCTGAAACAGGTGCGAATCCGTGCTTGAATGTTGGGATTATCGCAGATTTCCATTCCTTCTGCTGCTCAGACCCTGAACTGCTGAGTTGATTGCGCCACCGCTGCCTCAAATTCGCGTTGATAGACATAGGCAGAGAGCAGAAGTGGGGTCTGAGGTGGTCGGTCACTTCGCTCCATATGATTGCGGTGCAGATGCAGTCCGACGGGAAGTGCTAGCAGTTTTCAGACCACTGTTGCATAGGACGAGTAGGGCTAAGCTGAATTCGACGCTTGAGCGGGTGTGTCCAGTTTGGCACTTGTTTCTGATTACAAACCATGCGAAGATTTATGCCTTTGGAGCAGAGTTGGAAAGCCAAATAAGTGTTCACTGCTATGTCAAACGAAATGAAATGCTGCTAATTTTACCCCTCGCGTTTACATGCTATCTGAATGCTATGTTGTGATTATGGCTAGTGGTATCCTGGGAAATAACCATGTAATTCTGCTATACATTGTAACGAATAACAGATGATACCGTAAACTATAATATTGCTCCTGGAATGGCTGTAGGTATGTAATTTTTTATTTGGAAAATATACAAATATATTCCAAGTACCATAGCAAGGCTATTGCCATCTTACCATGATTTTCTATTGAACTATTCCAAAGTGAACTCTAGCTAAACTGTGATTTCATCTGTAAAACTGCATAATTTCTTCCGATTTACTATATTGATTGGAAATACACACCAGCAGGCAATTATTTTTGCTCGCCAATATTCTGTAGTGAGTTGTTCCAGTTCCACCTCGATTTCAGCAGCCATGTTGCAAGTTGATTGCATTTTTTATTCTACTTCTTGCTCGGTTATAAGTTGGCTACATTATCTTGCTGATGATGAAGATTCTTTATCTCATATATGTTTCCTTTGTCCTGTTCACTGCTTAGGATCCAGAATACGTGGATGCACATTGACCTTGATCCCTTAAAGTAGGTACCTATTATCCATTTGCCACAGTTGTGGTAATCAACATCAGTATAAAATAAGAGAGCACTGTGCCCTGACAGCAGAGTACATACACAAAGGGCACTCTTGCATGATAACATGAGCACATTTGCTAATGCCGAGGGTTTCTAGTGCTGACTGGGTGGTGGGCTAGTGTTACGATGACTGATTTTGTCCAGTAATAATATTTCATTCCTTGCTATTATCCACATTTGTAGTGCTTATTTTGTTCATTCCTCTTCTTTTGGCTACTGTTTCAGTTACAGCATGGAAGCCAAATGGATTTTACCGCTTATACTTGTTCTGCTTGTGCTGCAAATTCAGCCTGTTTACTGTCCGCAAGAGCCAATGCCATCACCTAACAACTCCACAGAAGTGATTTGTAATGCCGAGGATCCCTGGTAAGTATTTACATCTTTTACGGTGATTTCATGTTGGTGTTTCCTGATGGAGTTCTTAAACTAACAAGATATGGATCTCCCCCTCAATGAATATCTCCAGTGGAAACAGCACCATCGTTTGCTCTCCTGTGGTATCCTCTAAGGATAGGATTATTCCTTGGTTCACTTTCGCTGTGTCTTTTGTGATACTGTTTTGTCCAATGTAAGTTTTATTGACATTTTCATATTAATACTATACTGTAATCACTAGTTGCTACTGAATTGCAATCAAACATTTTTCAGCTTGCGTATCAAGGAATTGAAGCCCAATCCACAAGCTGATTCACAAACGCTGTTTTGGTGGTTTCTTTATCTTGGCTTTTTGGCTTATATTATCTGGATGTTCTATTTGTGGCCATGTCTTCATCCACGTTTCTCAGCATTTCCAGTAATACTGACCTGCGCCTTTGGCTCTTCATCCACCCTTTCTTATTAGTTCCAGCTACTAAGAAGACGTCAGCCTTGGGAGTAATACATTTGATGTTGTTATTTAAATGCTACTCCGTATCTTATATCTCTTCAGTGTCCAGATACATATTTGTTTATATGACTTCTTCTGGTTCATATACTATTTACATTGTAGGATCGGCGGTCGACTTGGATGATTAGACTCACGCTATTTGTCACTGTCGGTGCTGTGGTTTGTCGGAAAAGGCCAGTTCTTGGATGGATAGGTGTAGCACTGAGTGTGCTGTCGCATGCACGTCGAATTGCGTCCACTGTATGTATTTAATATTTATGAATAATTAAAGGAATTATAGATATTAATTTAGTCATAAATTTGTATTCTAGATGAGCTGTTACAGTAAGAATTGTAGATGAGATGAAGTAAAGTAGTTCAAAGACTTATAAGTTCTAAAGAAACTTTGAAAATTATTTTAGAGCTTCATGAGAAAGATTAAAGTTGACTCACCGGAGGAATTGAAAAAAAAACCCGCATTGAGGCATTTTTTTTATGACATCACGTAGAGTCATATTTAAAAAAAATTGTGCTAGATTAATAAAATTCTGTGTCAAGAAAGAAAACAATACTTTAGGTATGTCTATCATTTACATGGTATAGGGAATTGGTTGCTAGTCGTGCATATTCTTACTGTAAGAAACCAAACTTGTGAAAATTATGAGTTATTATAGTCATTCTAGCATAGGAAAAGATGCGGCTGAGCGCCCTACCAGCTACACCCGCCTATCTCCACCGTTAACTTTTCTAGGGATTCACGTGGGTTGCTGCTCTATGTCAGGTCATTATGTGCTGGGTTCGACTTTTCTCTCCTACCAGTATGTCTCTCCTGTGCACAAAATCTAAAAGTTGTGGCTACACCATCTCTGCCACCAAATGAAAATGTTGGACAGAAAAAAGACAACCTCTGGCAGGACCCCTCCCCTAATTAAAACTGCTAGGATACTGTACAAGTTGCGTGACCAGCGCAGATCTCAAACCTTTGATTGCCGCTTGTACAGTATGGATAGAAGGTACAGCTGAGACAGGCCTTAGAAAAAACGCTCTCTTCTAGCATACTGTTGAACTTTGCAGGTGGGTAGATTAAAGTCTATAGGAAATGCCGCTACTGTTGTTTACATTTGAATGCCACTATGAATACATAGCATTCCTGTTTATTTCTTCACGTACCATCCTTGTGGTGCCAAACTCCATCACTTACAATTGTTATGGCATTAAACTAAACATATCATCTATGCAGGACTACTACGCCAAGATTAATTGGTATCTGCTTTTTGCATCCGCGGTGGGCTCAGTAAACGGATTCTTGTAGCTTTTTCATCCCCAGCTATGTATTTCAAAGGAATACAAAGTAAGAATTAATTACTCCCTCTGACCCATATTAATTGTCGCTAAAATGGCTATATCTACACACTAAATTTGACAAGATATATCCTTACTAGTGACAAGTAATGTGGGTCGGAGGGAGTATTATTTCCAATTTTTATGTTGCTCCATTTTTTCTCACTCTACCTACATATCTTCTCAAAGTTGTCATGCAACTTTTATGCTTCAAATATGTTGGTAAGCAACACATATATTGACGTGATAATATTGTATGTATAATTTATATAGTACATTTTTAACATGTTATCTCCACAGAATTACCTCTTCATCTCATTGATGGTAACCGGTGACTCCGACCTCATGGCGTACTAAGATGAATTCGTTGGTGCTTAATGTGGTGATTTAGATTGAAACACATCTATCACCAAATTTGTTTAATTCGATAAATCTGCAAGAAATAGAAATAATCAAGTGTATTATTTGTTAGTAAGGATCGTTAATTTTTTTACTAGGACAATGTAATAATTAAATTAGTTAGACCTTACGAATGTGCTTCCTATTTACTTTGACATTATATGTTTTTTTGTGGGAATACTTTGACATTATATTAACTAGAAGGATATCCTGTGTGTTGCAATGGGAACTTCTTGAGAAACTTTACTTCGTAAATGAAAGGAAAGGTGCATGAAGGAGGAAGTTGTGTAACATGAATATGTCAGATTTAAATTAACATGACATTCGAGAGGCTAAATTTAATCAGCGTGAAATGGTTGTGTAGTTATCAACTAAATTTCTTCAAGGTTCAAAAGTACACCTAATTGATGTTGCATGTGACTTATTTAAAGCCATGAATAAGATGAAATCAAAGGCTTAAAATAACTATGACTGTATATGTTGTGTTGCATAAAAATATACTATCATAATTACAATTAGTGAAATAGTGCTAGAAGGATACCGAGTGTATTACAGCGGGAATCTCTTTAAGAACTCTAAAGTGTGAATGAAAAGGGTATAAGGTGCATGCAACATGAAGTTGTCTATAAGATTGAATTGGCTGAAGTAGCCGAGATGCTAAAATTAATTGTACAAGTGATAGCTGTGTTTTTTTTACCAATTAAATGTCATTAAGGTTTAGAATGACACGACTGATGTTGAATGCAAATTAGGTAAAGCCGTAGATAAGAAGAAATCAGCGGATCCAAGAAAGTGAAGATGTGGATTACTTGCATGAGCAGATGGCATGCGTGCAGGGGCGGATCCAAGGCCCCTATTTACCCGGCGCTCGCCCGTGGCTTCCGGCCGGCCGGAAAGGCTAATTATACTGTTCATTAAAGGAAAAAATTACTATGATTAGTCTCTAAACTAAGAGTTTGCCCGGCTTCAAAAAATTCTTGGGGTCCGCCACTGCATGCGTGTTTACAGCATAAAAATTTGTAGAAATGCCTTGAGCAATTTGCATGACGAGGAGCACATAGCTTCGGATGGACCGTTACACAATTCGCATGTTAGATTTGAAACAATTAACAAAACTACCAGGTGAACATAATTGGATGTGATGTCATCAATCAGACGTCTGAGAAATGATGACATGGATAACTAGATGACCAAAAAATTGCTGATGTGGATAGCTTGAAATAGACCATTTTTTAATGAATGATAGTGGAGATGACATAAACAATTAGATGGTTGAAAGAATGTATAATGTGATAGTTTGTATGTTGAGATGGACCATCATTAATGAATATTGGTGAGTTTTTTATATAAAAGATATTGATAGATAAGGAATTCTAAACATCACATGGACGTATATAGCTGTGTCTTCTCATGTTGTGGGTTTTATTGGGCTCCCCCTATATACACGATGTAATGTAATGCCCTCAAAACAAATGTAATTATTTATTTTCTTCAGATCGGATCTTACATTGTTGGCTGTATGCGGGGACTGGAGACCTTCTTATGGTTATCTCGTTCAATTGCCAAGATACTGTCCAAGATGGAGGGAAAGATCATTGAGCCTGATGCTGCTTGTCAGCTACGACGGCTTTGAGTTAGTAAGTTGTGATAATACTCCCGCTCTGTTGCATTACAAAATGTTGACCGTATTTTGACCAATAATCAATCCAATTATAATATAGACAAAATACTAACCAAACTGTCTATGTACACTGTTATCTTGCAAGAAATTGAGGATTATTTCAGTTGATAAATTCCGGTTATATCTAATGAACCTTGTTAGTAAATCTGTATTGTCAGAACAATGGGTTCGTTGTAATAATCTCGTTTTCTATAGGCAGGTGTCAATCGAAGGGCTGCAGATGGTGAATTGCTGGTGGTCTGCTAAAGTGCTAAGGTCGTGCGTTGAAGCTCAAGAAACGTTTGCCGTGAAGGGATTAAGACGTTGTTGGCAGTTGCAGCATGCATCTTTCCTGCTATTGGTCCGGATGGTTTCCCAGCTGAGTTTTATCAAATCTTTTGGGATACTATCAAGAGTGACCTTCTAGATTTGTTTTGCTGTCTTCATGCAGGACAACTAGAATTGTTTCATCTTAATTTTGGTGATATTATTTTATTACCTAAGGTTAATGAGGCAGAATAGATCTAACAATACAGGCCAATCTGCCTCCTTAATGTTAGTTTCAAAATTTTCACGAAAGTGGCCACCTTAAGACTAAACACGGTTGCTGATCATGTAGTTCGGCCGTCTCAAACTGCTTTCATGCAAGACAGGAATATCCTAGATGGAGTTGCCACCTTGCATGAAACAGTTCACGAACTTCATTCTAAAAAGTTAATGGAGTAATTTTAAAGTTAGATTTTGAAAAGGCTTATGATAAAGTTAAGTGGCC
>QXEO01001138.1:0-14574 GCA_007115705.1 Dactylis glomerata | reverse complement strand
CCTAGAGTTTTATAAGTCCAAATTTAGCAAATAAATATTCGTTGGAAAGCTTAGAAAATACTCTATCCAATAGTACTGGTTAGATTTAAAAATCAGTTAAGAATAAAATTGGATATGAATAGTGTGACCCTAGCTTGTTAATTAATGAAAGATTTCTAGAAAATTATTTAAGCTATCAAAAATCATGAAAATTAAAATGTGAACTTACTAATGACCCCTCTTACTGTTAGTCAACACTAATCTACCCCAAACCATATTAGTGTGATCATTTAGACCTAACCCAAACCTATTGTTAGCATAAAATGATAGATCACGTGCACACTTAGAATTAATTGCCCTCTTTACCATTTCACTTAGTGGATTATTCCCACTAAACTTGTCTTAGTAACCCTAAATCAACACCAATGCTGCACAAGTGGACCACCTATGCTCCCTAGTAGAGAAACTAGCTTGCACACTTGAAGAAAAACTTAGAAGAAAAACTTACAATCCAACCCCATAGCAATGCAACCTAATGCTTGGTTAGCAAACAAGAAGGTGTGCTTGGTGTGTTGTTGGTTGGTGAAGTGATGGTGTGCTTTGTGTTTATTCGTTATTAGACGCTAGTGTTGCCGAGGAGGATATTGGAGGGGATTATTATTATCAAGAAGAAGAAGAGAACCCGGACACTTTGCCAACCAAGGCAAGCCATCTTTTGATTCATACTCCCACTACCTAGTTTTAATATTGCATTCTACTTGTTTTAAGTAAATTGCATGATTGAATTGCTAGAGTAGAATGATAGAAGTAAATTGCATGATTGAATTGCTAGAGTAGAATGATAGAAGCATATTGATGTCTTGGTTATCAAGAGCATCAAGCTGAGTTTATCCAACCATAGTAGTAGGACTATCACTCAATGTAGTTGCTTAGTCGCTAATAAAAGTTGAGGCTATCTCTGGAGGAACCCCATTTGAAAGGTGGTGACTTGAAATTTAAACTTGAAATGGGAGATTGCTCCTCCATGATGGCTTTATGAAAGAAAATAATCTTGACTAAGAACTATGAAATGTATTTCTCAATTGACAACGAGTGATGTACATGGGTGCCAATTATACCGTACAACCACGTTACCCCTATATGGGAAGGGGCTTAATCCGTAGCTTGTTTATCTTAGTATGGGAGGTCTTGTATTAAATCTTCATGGGAGGACTCCATGGGCGGATACTTCTTGACCAAGTGGATTCACTAACCCGGTACCCGGGATGGGCAGAACTAGAGGCGCCGGAGCGGGAAGTCCGTATCCCGGGCTCTAGGGAAGGATCCTATACTAGGATGAGCAAGTGAAAGACTTTGTTTGATTATCTGAAAGCCGCATACCTTTGGGTATAGCGAACCGTGGATTTCTCCCGGCAGATGTATCGAATCTTGTGGGTAAAGTGTACCCCTCTGCAGAGGTTTCAAACTATTCGAATAGCCGAGTCCTCGGTCATGGACGGTTGGCAAACTCTACCTGGCTTTTGTCAAGATTAAAAATAACAAGGGTGAACTTGGTGAATGACATGAATTTGAATTGACATGACTTGACCTTGATCTTGACACATTGAAGTCCTCTTAGAATGAACTTAGAGAACTAAACCTCTTTTCTACAAATGAGCATTCTTGGGAAATAAAACTAGCTTTTGCAAACCAACTTAGTGCTTAGTCCACTATACCCAACCTTGCACATCTACTTCATCCTTTCATTTATAAGATGGTTTGCGAGTGCATCCAATGTACTCACGGCTGTGTCCCTGGCTATCAACTTGGCCAGACTATGGGGAGGAATACCAGGAGGAAGGGTATGAAGAAGAGTACCAGAACTAAGCTCGTCTCCGTGAGTCGCCATTTGCCTGTAGGGAGAAGGCATGGGCCGAAGACGTTATTTCCGCTGCTATATTGTGTTGTAATATGACTTGGTCTATATGACCATTGTATTTGAATCATCGTATTGTAATGTCTATGGAACTGGTTACCAACTACGTTATGTATATCGCAACAATGATTCTGGGATTGCGGTGGAATACATAACGGGCACTTCGAATTTGTTATCAAATTTGAGGTCGCCACAAGTTGGTATCAGAGCCTAGGCTGACCATAGGAGACCTTAGTTAGAATGGGCGTTAAAACAAAACCTTGATAAAAGAAAGATACAAGAACGGTTGCAAAAATTGCTTAGTCTTTCCTCTCTAGTTACAAAGTTTTATACATACTTCAGTTTGAGCTTACTTAAAATTTTGCACACTTGAGTTGATCACTAACTTGAACTAATTTAAAATTTTGTAGATGGCCCTGGTATTCACTGAGCAGTACCAGTTGGGCCAAGGTGGCAGCCTTTGTTTCGAGCGCGACCTCACCACTTGACCTTGTTCCTGAACCGTTTGTACCCGGAGTTCAAGGGAGCCGTGCTCAATGAGCACCCGGATGGAGAGCTACGGTGGCTCATCCGAGCTAGTTGCCGTGGCAAGAAGGGGATGTTGGGTTCTCCAAGGATCAAGTTTGAGCTTGTGGAGAACACTTGGGCCGATGGTTTGGTCCGAGCGATGCAGGAGATGCACGCCCGCTTATGCGGACTGCACGTTGAGGAGGTTCAGGGAGGACGCTTCAAGGACTTTGCTCGGCGTGATGCGGATGGGCGTCCCGCAAACATGCCCGGGCAGAATGAGCCGAGTACCTACATCGACCACATGGACTTCTTGCTATACTCCACTCAGCAGGAGGCCGACCGTGCCCGTACTAGGGCCAACCTCGAGCACGTTGCACTGGTGGAAGCAAGGAGCACTATCAGGATTCTTGCGAAGGAGCGCAAGAGCCTTCGTCGCCAGCGCGATGAGAAGGAACAGGACCTCGAGGAGTTGAAGGCCAATGTGGCGGAGTTGACTGCGTACATTGAGAGTCTTGAGGATCACCTTGGTGAGGAGGAAGGCATTGATCTCCGCAAGGAGGATAATGCCCTCATTAGTGATGAGGATGACTTCATGGAGGACCTCGATGATCCGGAGGATGGTCACAATGGATTCATTGTGAGTGACGAGGAGGAAGACCCCGAGGAGCCCGCTGTTTAGACTCGAGCTCCATGTGTTACCTAGTATGAGTTTCACTTTAGTGTTCACTTCGTGTAGGTGTGAGTTGTATCCCCCTCTCTAGTAGACGAGTCACAATGGTTTGATGTAAACCATTTGTAATGTGTGAACTCGTATGTAAGATATGTTTGATGAGTGATGAATGAAATTTGAATTTGGCCTCTAAGGCCTTAGTAAAACAAAATTGCATCATCCATGTACCTTTAAGTCTTAGCAAATTAGCTTTTCCCTCTTGTCTTACACACCTTATCTTCAGATGCCGCGAGCACCCCCACCCCCGAACCCGGAAATGGCCGAATTGCTAAGGTTGATCATGGAAGACCGGGAAGCAGCCCGAGCTGAGCGCCAAGCTAACTTGGCCACTCTTCAGCAGTTAACCCAGATGGCAACGAGCCACAACAATGGAAATGGCAATGGTGAAGGAGAAAACCATGGCCATGGAGAGCACCGATCCAAGTTAAGGAGTTTCCAAAACACCAACCCTCCTATATTCACTAAGTCTGAAGAGCCCTTAGATGCCGATGACTGGCTCCGTACTATGGAGAACAACTTGGCAGTCGCCGAAGTTGGTGAAAATGAGAAGGTCTTGTATACCACCCACTATCTTGCTGGAGCAGCGAGAGCTTGGTGGGACAGTACCCGTGCAATGCAAGCCCCAGGGTATGTGATGCCTTGGGAGGAGTTCAAGAGCAAGTTTAGCAAAGCCCATGTTCCTATGGGATTGGTTAAAAGGATGAGAGATGAATTCAGAAATCTGAAGCAAGGTTCCATGTCTGTGGTGGATTACCGTGACAAGTTCCTTACCTTGTCTAGGTATGCCCCAGATGACACCAACACCACTGAGAAGAAGCAAGAAAGGTTTCTGGATGGACTTCATGATGAGATGCAATGTGTCCTGGTTAGTATTCCCTTTGCCGACCTGGAGTCATTGGTTGACTCTGCCATTCAGATGGAAGGCAAACTCAAGCAAGCTACCGAGAACCGCAAGCGCCGTATGATGTATCAAGGCAACTCGAGCAACTCGCAGAAGCCAAGGGGAAATGCGCCAATGAGTTTCACCCCTAGACCAATGAGGCCGTCTGCACCTGTTCCGCGTCCCAACTATCCTAACCGCCCGCCCGGAAACAACTTCAACCGTGCACCCCCAAGACCTAGTGGCAACAACTTCAACACCAATACTCCAAGGCCAAATGGCGCCCCTGTGTTACCCAAGCCTGGTGACAAGTCTGGTGTTACATGTTATGAGTGTGGACAAAAAGGGCACTACTCCAATGAGTGCCCCAAGAAGCTGAATGATGCATCCAAGACTACTGCTCCTGCTCAGCAACAGCGCCGTGTGGGAAATGGCAAGAACTATCCACCAAGGAACCAGCCTCACTCTCGAGGCCGTCTGAATCACATGAATGTTGAAGAAGCTCAGGAAGCAACCGACGTGGTGCTTGGTATGTTCCCTGTTAACTCAGTTCTTGCAAGAGTTCTGTTTGATTCTGGAGCTTCGCACTCATTTGTTACCCAATTATTCGTTGATAAAAGTGGACTTCAACCCACACCCTTGAAAGATGTCATGTCTGTACAAATTCCCGGGTCAGTAACCAAAGCCAGTTGTACCTGTTTGGCAGTACCCATAGAAATCCATGGGATCTCATTCTTAGCCAGTTTGATTGTGTTAGGAACCAAAGGATTGGAAGTAGTCTTAGGTATGGATTGGATGTCCCAACACCAAGGAATTATAGATTGTGCCAAAAAGACCATCACCATGAGGAGTAGTCATGGAGTTTTCGTGAAGCATGTGTCCGTTAAACCCATTCCAATCCCCAGATGTCATAAGAGTATCTCAGGACCGACTCTGGAGCAAGTCCCCATCGTCTGTGAATACCCGGATGTCTTTCCCGATGAGTTACCCGGAATGCCACCGGATCGGGATATTGAGTTTATCATTGAGCTTATCCCCGGAACTGGATCAATAGCCCAACGGCCCTATCGTATGAACCCAGCGGAATTAGTTGAGTTGAAGAAGCAACTGGATGACCTGTTGAGTAAAGGATTAATTCAACCAAGTTCTTCTGCTTGGAGATCACCCGTTCTGTTTGTGGATAAAAGTGACGGTTCTAGCCGACTGTGCACTGATTATCGCAAGCTTAACGATGTAACCATCAAGAACAAGTATCCTCTCCCGAAGATTGAAGATTTGTTTGACCAATTGACTGGAGCCAGAGTATTCTCAAAGATAGATCTTAGAACTGGATACCACCAACTGAAGATCCGTGCAACGGATATCCCCAAAACAGCCTTCACTACCCGATACGGATTGTATGAGTACACCGTAATGTCATTTGGATTGACCAATGCCCCTGCTTATTTCATGAATCTCATGAATAAGGTTTTTATGGAGTTCTTGGATAAGTTTGTTGTTGTCTTCATCGACGACATTCTTATCTACTCCAAATCCAAAGAAGAGCATGCAACCCATCTGAGATTAATTCTAGAAACCCTAAGAGAGCATCAGCTATATGCTAAGTTCAGTAAATGTGAGTTCTGGTTGAAGGAGGTTGGATTCTTAGGCCATGTGCTGTCAGCAGGAGGAATATCGGTAGATCCCAAGAAGATCAAATCAGTCCTGGAATGGGAAGCCCCTACCACTCAAACGGAAGTTAGAGGTTTTCTCGGATTAGCGGGATATTACCGCAAGTTCGTCGAAGGATTTTCCAGTATTGCCCGTCCGATGACCCAATTATTGAAGAAGGACAAGAAGTTTGAATGGACCCTTAAGTGTGAAGAGAGTTTTCAAGAGCTCAAGAAGCGATTGGTGACCGCCCCTGTCCTAACCATGCCGGATATCACTAAAAACTTTGATGTCTATTGCGACGCTTCCAAACTTGGACTTGGTTGTGTCTTGATGCAAGAAGGGAAGGTCATAGCTTACCTCTCTAGGCAGCTTAAACCTCATGAAGAAAATTATCCAACCCATGATCTAGAGTTAGCAGCCGTGGTTCTAGCTTTGAAGACTTGGAGGCATTATTTGATGGGAAACCGCTGTGAGATCTATTCGGACCACAAGAGTTTGAAGTATATTTTCACCCAAAAGGAGTTGAACATGAGGCAAAGGAGATGGATAGAGTTGATCAAGGATTATGATCTGGAAATTCACTATCACCCTGGTAAGGCCAATGTAGTGGCCGATGCGTTGAGTAGAAAGCCGTGTTCGTTGAATATGAGGATCAAGGAAGAGCAACCTATGTTACACCAAGAGTTTGAAAGATTTGGATTGGAACTAGTCAGTCAAGGATTTCTCGCCAACCTTGAGTTCCAACCCACCTTGTTGAACCAAATCAAAGAAGCCCAGAAGGGAAATGAGAGTATTGAAGGAATCAAGCGCAGAATTGGTTCCGGCAAGGTGCCAGGATTTGAAGAAGATGATCAAGGAGTTCTTTGGTACAAAGGCCGTATTTGTGTGCCCGCTGACTCAGAATTGAAGGAAGTAATTATGAAGGAAGCCCATGAGACACCTTACTCCATCCACCCCGGTGGAACTAAGATGTACCAAGATTTGAAGGAACAATTTTGGTGGCATGGAATGAAGCGCGAGATTGCATCGTTTATATCCAAGTGTGATATCTGCCAAAGAGTCAAGGCTGAACATCAACGTCCTGCTGGTTTGCTGCAACCTTTGCAAGTTCCGGAATGGAAGTGGGAATCTGTTGGAATGGATTTCATCACTGGATTTCCAAAGTCTAGCCGTGGAAATGACTCTATTTGGGTCATTGTGGATAGACTAACCAAAGTGGCCCACTTTATTCCTGTCAAGACCACTCATCGCTCAGATCAGCTAGCAGATCTGTACCTATCCAGAATTGTCAGTTTGCATGGAGTTCCTAAAACCATAGTTTCTGATCGAGGAACCCAATTCACCTCGAGATTTTGGAAAAGCTTACATCAAGCTTTGGGAACCAAGTTAGCCTTCAGCACCGCTTACCACCCTCAGACTGATGGACAGACTGAAAGAGTAAATCAAATACTTGAAGATATGTTGAGAGCCTGTGTCCTAGCTTATGGAGCTAAGTGGGAAGATTGTCTGCCTTTCGCGGAGTTTTCCTACAACAACAGTTATCAAGCCAGTTTGCAAATGGCCCCCTTTGAAGCTTTGTACGGAAGAAAGTGTCGAACCCCTCTGAATTGGTCAGAAACCGGAGACAGCCAGATTTTTGGACCAGATATGCTGCAAGAGGCCGAGGAGAAAGTTCGCATAATTCGTGAATACCTCAAGGCAGCCCAATCAAGACAAAAGAGTTATGCCGACAAGAGACGTCGAGAATTGATCTTCCAGATTGGAGATTTTGTTTATCTTAGAGTATCACCTCTCAAGGGAATGCAAAGATTCCAAGTAAAAGGAAAGCTTGCCCCAAGATATATTGGACCCTTCAAGATACTAGACCGCAGAGGAGAAGTGTCTTATCAGTTGGAAATGCCCCCTGAATTGTCTGAAGTACACGATGTCTTTCACGTGTCGTTACTTCGGAAATGTCTTGAAGTTCCGGAGAAGCCCGAAGTCTTCAAGAATATTGATCACCGTTCTGTGGACATCAACAAGGACTTGACCTATCGTGAAATGCCTATCCGTATCCTTGAAGAAGCTTATCGAACCACTCGAACCCGAAGCATCAAATTCCTGAAAGTTTAGTGGAGTAATCACACCGAAGATGAAGCCACTTGGGAACGAGAAGATTACCTTCAGAAAGAGTTTCCCAATCTTTTCAGTTCTTAATTAGTGAATCTCGGGGACGAGATTCTTTTTAAGGGGGGAAGATTGTAACAACTCAGAATTTGTAACCCAACTCTTATTAAATAAAGAGTCAAAAATTGGACCCAAATAAAACTTTTTCTTCAATATTGCATGCATACATGTATTCTCTTTATTTGTATTTCTATGATTTTTATGTGTGTTCTTTTTGCTTGAGCACTGGTTAGATAATTCTAATTGAACCAATAGAAGCAACTAAGAAAGATATTAGGAACCAAAAGAACCAAAAATAAAAATAGGTAAGAAAGAGATAAAGTTAATATGATCTAAAAACTGTTAATGACTACACCACTTTGAGCCCTTATATTAAGAAATCTACAGCTCACCTGCAGGTTTCACCTTTTAGTTGAGCTTAACCAAGTTATGGACTAACTCAACCAACAAAGATCTACCAAAATTTCAAACCAGAACACCACTCAAACTTGAGCCAAAGTTTGAATCTGAAACAGAAACCATTTCAAATTTGAAATATAAATTTTTGCAAAACTCATTATTTCTCCAGAACAAAAATATGCCTGGGTACCTTATCCAATATGATGAGCACCCAAAGTGGCAAATTTGAAAAATTCGAATTTTGAATTCTTGTGAGCATTTCGTCGAACGGTGGCAGAAGAAAATCGAGTGAGATCAACCCCACTGTGCTGCACTGTTCTAAGCGCGACCAAGCGCTGTAGCCATACCCTCTGGCCACCCCTCGACCGATCCCAGCCCCCTCTGCCCCGACCCAAGCCAGGAGAAACGGAGGAACGGCGAGGTTTGCAACCAGGGCCCCCTCCCAGGAACCCACTGTCCCGCGCGATGCCGACCAACGTGAAGGCGCCAGAGGCGACCCACAGTCCCCCGCGGCCGACCCAGTAACTCCCCAGCACGCGAGCGTGGCCGCCGTGACCGGAGGAAGCTTCACGCACCGCCAGGACCCCCGCAACGGCGAGCTTCTGGCCGAGCTTGTCCCTGCCGCCTCGGCCTATAAAAAGCCCCCTCGATCAAACGAAGCAAGGCACCTCACTCCCAGCTACCTCCCAGACATCGCCACTCTCTCCCTCTCGCTCTGCTTCGCCGTAGCCAACCTCGCCGGCGCGGTACTGGACAGGAGCAGCGCCGCCACGTCCGACCACCTGGAGGCCAGCTTCTGCAGGGAATCGGAGGAGGAGACGAACCGCCGCCAATCCCGCACGTCGCCGACGAGCCCTGCTTCCTCTACGCCACTCCCTCGCCGTCGAACGGTCTTCGCTGCTCGCAGGTGAGCTCCGCCCCTTTCTCGTCGAGACGATGACTGGGAGCCGTCCGATTCTAATTCGACGCTAGCATACCGATTCGGGAACCGTTAAGTGAACTGACAGCGAGACCCCACCTGTCAGCTCCCCTGTTATTCTTTTTTCCCCGCGCGAAACGTTTTCTGGGCCGGCCCGTTCGGGTTTCGTCTGGACTGGGCCTGGCTAGTGAAGTTTCGGTCCGAACCGTTTTAATTAATTCCCGCCCTTTTCTTTTATTTCAAAACTGTTTCAAATGGGATTTTCAAATTCAAATTCCTAGAGTTTTATAAGTCCAAATTTAGCAAATAAATATTCGTTGGAAAGCTTAGAAAATACTCTATCCAATAGTACTGGTTAGATTTAAAAATCAGTTAAGAATAAAATTGGATATGAATAGTGTGACCCTAGCTTGTTAATTAATGAAAGATTTCTAGAAAATTATTTAAGCTATCAAAAATCATGAAAATTAAAATGTGAACTTACTAATGACCCCTCTTACTGTTAGTCAACACTAATCTACCCCAAACCATATTAGTGTGATCATTTAGACCCTAACCCAAACCTATTTGTTAGCATAAAATGATAGATCACTAGTGCACACTTAGAATTAATTGCCCTCTTTACCATTTCACTTAGTGGATTATTCCCACCTAAACTTGTCTTAGTAACCCTAAATCAACACCAATGCTGCACAAGTGGACCACCTATGCTCCCTAGTAGAGAAACTAGCTTGCACACTTGAAGAAAAACTTAGAAGAAAAACTTACAATCCAACCCCATAGCAATGCAACCTAAATGCTTGGTTAGCAAACAAGAATGTGTGCTTGGTGTGTTGTTGGTTTGGTGAAGTGATGGTGTGCTTTGTGTTTATTCGTTATTAGACGCTAGTGTTGCCGAGGAGGATATTGGAGGGGATTATTATTATCAAGAAGAAGAAGAGAACCCCGGACACTTTGCCAACCAAGGCAAGCCATCTTTTGATTCATACTCCCACTACCTAGTTTTAATATTGCATTCTACTTGTTTTAAGTAAATTGCATGATTGAATTGCTAGAGTAGAATGATAGAAGTAAATTGCATGATTGAATTGCTAGAGTAGAATGATAGAAGCATATTGATGTCTTGGTTATCAAGAGCATCAAGCTGAGTTTATCCAACCATAGTAGTAGGACTATCACTCAATGTAGTTGCTTAGTCGCTAATAAAAGTTGAGGCTATCTCTGGAGGAACCCCATTTGAAAGGTGGTGACTTGAAATTTAAACTTGAAATGGGAGATTGCTCCTCCATGATGGCTTTATGAAAGAAAATAATCTTGACTAAGAACTATGAAATGTATTTCTCAATTGACAACGAGTGATGTACATGGGTGCCAATTATACCGTACAACCACGTTACCCCTATATGGGAAGGGGCTTAATCCGTAGCTTGTTTATCTTAGTATGGGAGGTCTTGTATTAAATCTTCATGGGAGGACTCCATGGGCGGATACTTCTTGACCAAGTGGATTCACTAACCCGGTACCCGGGATGGGCAGAACTAGAGGCGCCGGAGCGGGAAGTCCGTATCCCGGGCTCTAGGGAAGGATCCTATACTAGGATGAGCAAGTGAAAGACTTTGTTTGATTATCTGAAAGCCGCATACCTTTGGGTATAGCGAACCGTAGATTTCTCCCGGCAGATGTATCGAATCTTGTGGGTAAAGTGTACCCCTCTGCAGAGGTTTCAAACTATTCGAATAGCCGAGTCCTCGGTCATGGACGGTTGGCAAACTCTACCTGGCTTTTGTCAAGATTAAAAATAACAAGGGTGAACTTGGTGAATGACATGAATTTGAATTGACATGACTTGACCTTGATCTTGACACATTGAAGTCCCTCTTAGAATGAACTTAGAGAACTAAACCTCTTTTCTACAAATGAGCATTCTTGGGAAATAAAACTAGCTTTTGCAAACCAACTTAGTGCTCAGTCCACTATACCCAACCTTGCACATCTACTTCATCCTTTCATTTATAAGATGGTTTGCGAGTGCATCCAATGTACTCACGGCTGTGTCCCTGGCTATCAACTTGGCCAGACGATGGGGAGGAATACCAGGAGGAAGGGTATGAAGAAGAGTACCAGAACTAAGCTCGTCTCCGTGAGTCGCCATTTGCCTGTAGGGAGAAGGCATGGGCCGAAGACGTTATTTCCGCTGCTATATTGTGTTGTAATATGACTTGGTCTATATGACCATTGTATTTGAATCATCGTATTGTAATGTCTATGGAACTGGTTACCAACTACGTTATGTATATCGCAACAATGATTCTGGGATTGCGATGGAATACATAACGGGCACTTCGAATTTGTTATCAAATTTGAGGTCGCCACATTATTCAGTCATGTTATATTGTTGGGAGTGTGTCCACTAGTGAAAGTATGATCCCTAGGCCTTGTTTCCAGCATTGCACACCGTTTACTTGCTATTTTGTTACTTGTTTGCTCGCAGCGATATTTATTTCACATCACGTTGCTACTTATAATCATCTATACCACTTGTATTTCACTATCTCTTCGCCGAAACTAGTGCACCTATACATTTGACAAGTGTATGGGTGTGTTGGGGACACAAGAGACTTTCTGTATCGTAATTGCAGGGTTGCTTGAGAGGGATAGCTTTGACCTCTTCCTCCCTGAGTTCGATAAACCTTGGGTGATCCACTTAAGGGAAACTTGCTGCTGTTCTATAAACCTCTGCACTTGGAGGCCCAACAAGTGTCTACAAGAATAGACGTGCGTAGACACATCAAGCTCTTTTCTTGCGCCGTTGCCGGGGAAGGTAAGGTAAAAGGTAATCACATCCTCCTGTGTGAGTACTCGGAGGATTATTTCCTTTAGATTCTGCAATTACATCTTTTTGTTTCTTGTTTTTATTTTCACTATTAGGTTTTAATGGAAAACAAAGAGTTCTTTAGTCTTTTTCCTGATTTTAGATTTGAAGTGAAAATTGAAATCCTTTGGAGCTTATTTCGCATAGCAAGGTTATTAGTACGAATGCTTTGAATACTGTTAATGCTAATGCTATAGAAAAGTCTAAGCTTGGGGAAGCTGGTTTTTGTTGAGTATGATATTTTTAGTCCCCAGCTGTAGTGGAGAAAGTTTGCTCTGATGATATTTTATCTCCCATATGTGATGAGTCTAATGATGTTCGTGATCTTCGTTCTTTAAAATACCTATGAAATTGTTAAACGTGTCAAGGGGATACCTGCTATTTAGGAGATGGAACTGTCCATCCTGGTGATCATTTGCTTTTTATACATGAATTATGCGAGTTGTTCCAGTGTGCAGGTATTCAATGAACGAAGTTAAGAAGAAGTTATTCTGTTTTTCACTGAAAGGCAGAGCTGAGGAATGGTATCGGCTGCTTGAAGATGGTCCATCTATTGCATGGGAGGAAATTGTGTCTCTCTTTTATTCCAAGTTTTATCCTCCAAGTGAAATTCATAAAGATCGTATCGGATATATAACTTTTGAAAGGGGGTCCCACGGGGCGACTAGAGGGGGGGGTGAAATAGGGCGCTACACAAATTTTACCTTTTTCAATTTTAGGCTTGACACAAAGTAAATTCTCTAGATGTGCAACTAGGTGAATTTCCTAAGTGGCAAGCAAGCAAGTGAACAAGTAACAAGTAAACAAGTAGTGAGTTCGGGCAAGAAATAACCGAGGAGCGGAGACCGGAGACACAAGGATGTATTCCCGTAGTTCCTTCCTTTTGAGGGGAAGTACGTCTACGTTGGAGAGGTGTGGTGACACGGAGTCGACCAACGCCACGGAGGCTCACCTTATTCCTCCGGTGAGCAAGCCACGGAGGGCTAGCTCGTTCCACTAAGCGGTGGTATTGGGGGAACTCACCGAATCCCTTACACGGAGATTGGGGCACACATCCACAACTGAATTGGAGGCTCCCAAGAAAGCCACGGAGGCTAGAAATCCACAAGACTAGAGAAATCTCGAAACAAATCACCTAGTGTTTCCAAAGAACCACTAGGAACAAATCCCTCAAGCAAGGAGGGGAAATAGAAATTCCTTCGGTGGAGATGTAGATCGGGACCTCTCCTTCGATCCTCCAAAGATCTAAGACTTTGGGTGGTTGAGGGTGGAGATCTTGCAGTGGGGTTGGCTCCAAATAGTGTCTTCTTCTTGATAAGGACGAGCAAGCAGAGAAGAAGAGGGGAGGGGTATAAATACCCCTTCCCGAATGTATCTGTTGCAGCCTCCAGGGACCGGATTATCCGGCCCAAACTTGAACCGGATAATCCGGCCACCGGATAATCCGGCCCACTTCTGGACAAAAAATCCGGCCACCGGATAATCCGGCCCACTTCTGGACAAAAATCCGGCCAATAATCCGGCCAAGAATCTGGGTGACGCGCACTCTGGAACTTTTGGTCCTTAGCCATTTTCACACCGGGGGGCGGATAATCCGGCCCACTTTTGGACAAAAATCCGGCCAATAATCCGCCCATGGATCTGGGTGACGCGCACTCTGGAACTTTTGGTCCTTAGCCATTTTCACCGGGGGGCGGATAATCCGGCCCACTTTTGGACAAAAATCCGGCCAATAATCTGCCCATAGATCTGGGTGACGCGCACCCTGGAACTTCTGGTCCTTAGTCATTTTCCGGGATGGCCGGATTATCCGGCCCAGTTTTGGCCTAAAAATCCGGCCAGTCTTCCTGCACAAAAACTTTGGTAAAATGTCTTGGTGTTGTCAACTAACACACAAAACTAGGGAGCTAGAAAATGCCCTAACAATCTCCCCCTTTTTGGTGTTAGATGACAACACTAAGATTTACAATAGTAGGATCAAAAAAGTAAGGGAGCTCCCCCTAAAGATATGCAAGAGTACAAATGAAGCTCCCTTTAGAGATAAGCATATAACAAGATTGACAATAGCAATAAGAGCAAGACACTTTAAGCAAACAGACTTTAACAAGTTCCACACACAATAGATCAAACCTAAAGAAGATTCACCAAGCACACGATAACAATAGTTCGACGAAAAGTTCATAAGCAAGAAAAAACTGAAACTGAAAAGAAGCTCCACCAAAGCATCCCAACGAGAAGTCCTACTAGAACAACTTCTCCCCCTTTGGCATCAAAACACCAAAAGGGACAAGAGCAAACACACGCCCCAAGAAGTCATTCAAAGTCGTCGTCGTCCTCGTCCTCCTCGTCCCGTCCTCCTCCTCCTCCTCTTCATCATCTTCTTCGAACTCCCTTCCTCATCCTCTTCCAAGTCCTCTTCATCTTCATCTCCATCAACACGAGTGGTGCGACCAACATAGAGAGCCTTCTCCAGCGTGCCCCAATCAAAGGTCTCGGAATGCCACTTGTTGTAGGCAATGGGAGGCAGGAGTAGGAAGAGCAGCTTGGTCCC